>NW_019104810.1:127232-138224 GCF_001995035.1 Momordica charantia | reverse complement strand
TGATAGAGATAATTGTCCTCTCTTATATATCCATGATCATTCACTTCCCTAGCCAATGTGGGACTTTGTTTGCACTCCTTACAAAACCCAACAACATACCCATGCCGCTCGACACTATCATTGGGTTTCCCATTCCCAAAGGAAGACACCCAAGACCTTAGTTTTGCAACACTCATCCACGTTATGACATATGCTTGTGCCATGGGGTGACTTAGGAGTGGTGGACAGCTGACAATATGACTCCTCTTATAATACATTCTATTGCATTTTTTTCTCTGGCAGGAGTAACTACGCTAGCCAGGGTAAAGTGCACGTCTGAATTCCGATTGACATGGAATATGACGTAATTGCATATCCCACTAATATGCATCTAACTCCAAAGACGCTTGTCCAAACTCTCGATGGAACCCCCGACTTTCGAGGTCATGACCCAAGCCCCAACTACGCCACTAAGCTTGTCATTGACACCATTGATATTGCCATTGCTTACAATCTTGCTTGCATCTTAGCTATGCTTTCTTGTGCACGTCATAATGGTGTGTTAGGTGATGCAACATCCTCCTCGGTCCATCACGACACTTCTCTCTCGACATGCGACACATGCATGTCACCACCACTCATCCATTTCGTGGACATGTGGCACCTACATGAATCTCACATATAAATCGGCACCAACACTATTCATTTCAATAACTTTTTTTTATATTACTAAAATTGTAACTAATTATTAAAATATTCTAATTGGTAAACTATTTTTAAAAATAATACATTTTTAAATTTGATGCCCTAGATAGACTACGTATGCCACCTCCACATTTATAAAAACGTAGCTAAGAGACCATATGTTGTTTCTTTTCTTTTACTTTTAATTATGTGGGCCAATTTGGAAAGATTTCGAGTGCTAGAGATTTGTGATTTCAAACAAGATTTAGGATTTGAGGAGCATTTGAACCCTCAAATTGTATATTTTTCTATCCTCTAAAATCCTCTCATTTTTTCAATTTCTTTATTAATTTCAACCCTTCAAATTTTTAAAGGGTATGAGGTAGAGAGAGATATGTGAAGGGAGAGTGGAATAGAATTTGAGGGTTCATATTCATAATTAGTTATAAGTTTATTAATATTAAAGAAAATTACTTTAAAATATTAGTTGTAATTTTAGTTATAATTTTAGGGTCCATTTGATTTAGTGATTATGATAATAAGAAACAGGATCCGGATTGCAAACCCTTAATAATTTAGTTATAATTTTAGCAATATTAGAAAAAGAAGAAAAGTCCTTAGGCATAAAAGCTACCTATATGGAAAAGAGAAGAAATTTTCTACACTTAGCATTGAAATATATTTATGTGAAATTTTATGCAAATACTTAAGCAAATTAAAAATATCAAACTGAAATAGAGTACGAGTTTTTCTTCATGATGTCCCTTCCAAAAAATTGGTGTATTTATTTTAGTTTTCCTTGTGCCCTTAAATGAATAAGGTTCGAAACCCAATATGAAAACATATTCGCTAACCCTTGATCAGGTATTTCTCAAAATATCCTTCTAGCTCGCTTTCTTGGCGGAGTTTTAGGCGACAAGAGACTTTAGAGTTGTCCCAAAACCAAAAATTTTAGGCCAAGAAATAAATTTAAATTAATTTGAATTTAAAATTAAAAACAAAAATGAATTGATAGTATGGCTCGAACGTTCCATCTTATTTATTATTATTCTGATTATTTTTATGAAAACCAGTACTTCATTAAAACAAACAAAGAACCCTCGTGGGTTACAGCATCAGATACATCCTCTTTCACCTTTTGGGAAAGTCAAATGCGAATGTTTAAAAGCCACAGACATGGAAACTTCAACGTAAAAGTCTCTAGGAGTTCGATTGTGTACTATTATATTTTGTTTACTTAGAAATCATGTTTAAAAGCGTATTTTTGTGTCAAATTCATTCATAGTGCTTTATCATATTCTTAAACATGTATATATAAAGTTTTGGTGGCAATTGGAGGGAAAATATAATGAAATTTTCAATTTTGATGCAAAAATTACCAAAGGGAGGCACCAAGTGCCTTTGCCATTTGCTAAAAATGCACTTTAATGAAACACACATTTTAGCTCGTTTTGATGAATTCCTTTCTGCCCACGTGTCATACCAGCAAGGGATGACGATTTTCAATTAGAATTAGTCACTCACAGGGGTTATAAAGCAATAGAGTGCCTCAATCTTCTAAACTTTTTCAACAAACTTCTGCAGCCTATAAATTCCAGCATCCTCTTCACTCAATACATCACAATTTAGCTTAGTTTTAGTATCTTTTACTTCATAATACTTGTCGTTACTTTGTCCAAGCTCTTAAGGATTCTTTTTATCAGGTTCCGTTTAAGTTTTTATTCATGTACCATAATATTATTTCTTGTAACCGCAACATGAGATTTAAATTTTTCTTTATTTCTTTTCATCTCTTGTGAATTCTTTACTGTGCAAGGGTCTTATAATCACAATTTTTTGTGGAATCGAACTAGTTCTACTCCCAAAAGAGAATGGTATAGTTCATTTCGATTGCAATTCTAAAATTTCTAGCATTGTTTTTTTACTATTCATTCTTTTAAAATCACTTTTAACTTCATTATTTATTCAATTAGCTTTAGTATTTTAAATATGAGCTAAATACACTCTTTCTAACGCTTTTATTGAGAGTTTACTAATCCTTTAAAAAGTGGACAGCAAAGGTTAAAGATTTCCGTTATTTTTGTCAACTTGATTTTTTCCCTAAAAGGTTAACAAATTATTTCGGTCAAATAAGGAGTTAATTCGTCATTTAATACTGAAAAGGTTGGATGATCTGTTTGCAATTTACGTGATTAAACTAAGGAAAGGAAGACTGTAGACATAACGGTTCTGTTTATGTAGCCTAAAGACATAGGACTGTAACTCTCGGTTACGATTGGTTTTTTCTTCAATTTAAATCTTTTTATTAATAGGTACATTAGTAAAGGACCTAAGACTTTGAGATCACTTAGACATGAGTAAAATCAAGAAGCAAAATCTTGAAATATCAAAGGGAAGCGCCTGGAGCCTAGCTGCCGTCCATTGTCCTGTTTTAGTTAATCTCGAAATAAAAGAGCCAGATTTTCACTCTTTAAGTGTTTCTAAATCAAAGCGAAAAACATTCCAACTTGTTTTATCCTAAAATGAATTACACTTTACTTATCACCGTTACGTTAAATAGACACCTTTTGTCCCTGAGGATCGATATTAGAATACTCTTCCATTTATTACTTCTGACGGGTGTGTACTTGCACTCTAATATTTTTGGTATGAAGCAGAGCTGCGATATAGTTTTTGGCGCCATTGACTACGACTATTTAGTCCTCTTCAAATTTGTGAGTTTTGTTGATTTATTAATTGTTGTATCTATTACAGCCAAAAATTAAAAAAAAAAGAAGAAAAAGAAAATTCATACTTATTCATAACATCACAAGTTTGTGTTTGGCGTGTGAGCATAGAACTTTTTCTGTGGGCATTTGGTATTGAGATTGATAGAACTCTTTTAGACTACCTCGGATCCCAAGTGATTCAATAATATTAAATTGTTTTATTTTTCTCTTTCAGGTTAAGCAAAAGCATGGTTAGATACTTTTTCTCTTGACACCATAATAATTGTGAAGTTTTGTTGGATGATTTCCTTGCGAAATACTTCCCACTACCACAAAATGCATAGATAAGAGATGAATCACAACATTCAGGTCGAGGGAAAATAAGTGAATGAAGCATGGGAGCATTTCAAGGAAGTAGTGAGAAAACGACCAAATCTCAGATTGTGCATACATATCATGCATTTCTTTAGAGGATGTGATAGACCCACACAAATTATGTTGAACACATCTGCCAATACCTCTGAAATATTAAATGAGATAATTGAAATTCTAGATTAGTTGCCTGAACATAACAATCAATTGTGCTCGGAAAGATCATCTACTCAATTAAAGAAAAAAGATCAAGCAGAATTTATGTTTTAGATAACATAATGCATATGAGGGCTCAGATGGACACAATAGCACATATGCTGAAAAATATGAATGTAGAGAAGACATGGGTGTGTCTGGTGCCCCTATGACAACAAACGTTATTTCCGCTCCCATTTATCAATTTTCTAAAACTTGTTTTTATTGCGCTGATTTGTATAATCGTGAAAGTTGTAAACTAATATTCCAACACCTACAATCCTGAATGGAGGCACCATACGAATTGTCATGGGGTAGACAAGGGAGCTCAAATAATTCACATTTAGTACCAGCTCAGCAGTATAAACAATCATAAGCAATCATATACATCCACCTGGATTCCGAAACAACCTATAAATCCTACTCAACAATTCAATCAGCAAAGGAACCATCTGTGCAAGGCAGTTTCTATAATCTTAAGCCTCTTTTGAAGGAATATATAGTGTGAAACGATGATTGGTCCAATCACAAGCAACAATCATTCAAAGCAAGGTTGCATCTCTACAAAACTTGGAAGTCCAAATGAAGTAGCTTGCAAATAATCTTGAAACTAAATCACAAGAAGCACTATCAGAACACACTAAGGTACCAACAAGAGAGTGAAAAGAATAATGTAAGGCTGCAACACTGAGAAGTGAATTAGCATACGATGGCCCAACAATGCAAGAAGACAAGGAAACATCCACATCAACTTAAAATAATTCAACAAATGCCAAGAAGCCAGAAAATGAGAAAACGTCTTTAGGCAAGGTGAGTATGCCTAGTGTACCTCACAAGGTAAGCAATATTTTTAAACCCGATTCCCCTTTTCCTCAAAGACTAGCAAAGAAAAACTAGGAAAATCAATTTAGAAAGTTCTTAGATATCTTAAAATAATTGCACATTAATATACATTTAGTAGATACTTTGAAACAAATGTGAAACTACGCTACGTTTCAAAAGGATATAGTGTCTAAGAAAAAGAGATTATGCAAGCATGAGTTGGTGACTAGGACTAAATGCAGTGTTGGTGCTATAGGGATCCATTACCCATTAAATGTAAGGACCCTGAAAGTTTCACCACACACCGTTAAACTTGAGGGAAAAACCTATGGACAGTCTTGTGTGATCTAGGTGCTAGCATTAACCTTATGCTATTAATATGTTTTTCGAGAAATAGGACTAGGTGAAGCTAGATCTACTAGTATGACTCTCCAACTTGTTGATAAATCTATGAAAAAGCTCGGGGGTCAAATTGAAGATGTGTTAGCCTAAATAAATAAGTTCATCTTTCCTGCAAATTTTATCGTCTTAAATTACTATTATTCTAAGGAGGCAGCTTTTTTAGCCATTGGAGATACAATATTCAACGTGAAGAAATGAGAGATATATATATGAAAATTGATAATGATAAATTAAAGTTTAATGTTATCGATAATATGAAGTTGCCAGGAGATTTGGAAGAGTGCTCATCTATTACTACTTCTAACCTTGTTTCTTTTGAATAGATTTATGATTTGTTAGTTACATGAATTGAAGAAGAATTAGAAGCTGTAGATGATGACCACCTATAAATATTAATTGGAGCACTGCAGTGGCCAATGGAAAAGTTTGAGGCAGATTTGAAGGAAGAGGATTATAAGGTGATGCAACCTTCCATAGTGGAACCACCCAAAATGGAGCAAAAACCTTTGCCAACACATTTGAAATATGCTTATTTAGGGCTTAAAGACATTTTGCCCTGAATTATTTCATCTAGTGTATCCATTTAACATGTATTATTGTCGATTCTAACATGATATAAGAAGACTATTGCTTGGACGATTGTTGATATCCAAGGGATAATTCGAGCCTCCATTGCACACAAGATTCTTTTTGAGTAAAATGGTAGTAATTGGATCAATAATTAGCGAAGGTTGAATCCAAAGATGAAGGAAGTTGTAACAACCGAAAAAATATATATATATGAAAATATATATATTTAAATTATGATTTTTTTAGTTGTTTTCTTTTATTTTCTCAAAGATAAACCTTTTTGTTTTAAAAATTATTTTTAAAAGATAATTTGTTCTTAAAATTTAAAAAAATAAAAAGAAAGAGTTTTATTAAATCTTTATCTTTTTATGTTATCCGTTTTAAAAAAAGGATTCATTAGGGTTTGTTATAAAAGCCCTTAAACCCTAGTTTTATTTTTTGTTTAGACCTAGTTTTCTCTGCATGAGAAAAAGAAAAGAAAAAGAGTTTTGGTATTTTCTCTCAAAGTTTGGTAAGTTTTTCTTCCTCATTGTTTTAGTTTTATTTTTCTTGATCTGTAGTTCTTTAATCTAGTTTATTGAGAAATTTTTTTTGAGGTCTTTGTTTTTGTAATAAAAGATTTTAAGGACTTTTTGCCCTAAAAACTTTTCAGAATTTTTGGTTTGAATCATGTTGTTTCTGATACTGTTTTAGGCTATTTTGATACTCTTTTTGCATAAAAAGTTTACCTATTTATATCCCATAAACTATAGTTTATTGTTATGATCTTTTTACATAAAAAGTTATATGTTCTTACCAAGTATTAAAGATTTTTCTATACAGTTTTCAGATCTGATTTTTCTATAAAAATCAGTAAATTGTTAATTGTTTTATGGAAAACTGTTGAAAGTTTTATTTTATAAAACAGAAAATTTTCCAGATTTAAAATCCCCAAATTTTCAATTGTATAGAAAGGTTTGTAAGCTGTTTTATTGAGAAACTTTTTGTAAATTTAGTTCGTATTGATTTATATCGATTCTTGTAATTTAAAGTTTGTTATTGTTGAATATAGAGATTTTTTAACCTAGTTTTCAGATCTGGTTTTGTAGCCCCAAATCCATACTTTCCTAATTATTTTGCATAAAAAAGTGTTTTGAATGGAAAAATTAGGTAGATAAGATTTGGGTTGGTAATTGGTTGAATTTTAAATCCTTGAATAGGATTTAAGGATTGATTTTGGATATTGGTTTTTTCTAGGCCTTTAAGTTGACAACTACCCAAGGAAGAAGTTAAGTTAGATTTGTAGGATTTCCGAGAGAGGTAAGTAATTTGCCATATCCCTTCAAAGTATTGTAAGTAGTTTGCCATATCCCTTCGAAAAGTATTGTAAGTAATTTGTCATATTCCTTTGAAAAACGTTGTAAGTGATTTACCGTATCCTTTCGAAAAGTATTGGAAGTAATTTGCTATATCCTTTCGAAAAGTATTGTAAGTGATTTGCCATATCCCATCCAAAACTAAAATGTATTTTTGATTTGATATGAAGATTTGAAATTAATATATTGGATATGAAATTGAAGTTTTATTATGGATTTGAAAACTAATTTGACAATTGATATTATGTTTATTTGCAAAGTATTTGAAGTATTCTTATATGATTTGATAAAGTTTTGTTTAGATTTATTTAAAGGTTTGAAATTGATATTTTGTTTATTTGTGAAATATTTGAAATCATGTTTTGGAGGATTGATAAAGTTTGTTTTAAATTAGTTCAATGTTTTGAATTAATTTAATATTGAAAGTAAGTATTTGTTTTGCATTTTATTTGAAAGACATTTTGATTGATTTGATACGGCTATGCCATGATTTTGTTTTGAGGAACGTTTTGCTTGTTTGGGATAGTTGCCTGATTTGGAATTGATGGATTTCTGTTCTGGCTTATTTGTGGGAAGACACTTTTGTGGTTTAGCATTTATTGGGAATGAAGATTCATGTGTGTGTTATTCACTCATATGGCCTCACACTTAAATAACCGTTATGTTTGTTCTGGTTGATATTATTTCGACAACTCTGTTCTGGTCGATATTAATTCGACAACTTTGATAGAAGCTTCTGATTGATTGGTGTTACCGACGGGTAATCACATATGTTCTGTAGGCTACCCAAATAATGCAACCTCCTACTCTGATTTCGAAAGTATGAATGATTCTAACATTGTTTTGAATGTTTGAATGATTTAGTTTATTCAAAAGTTTGAAAGTTATAACAAATGTTTTAGAAGGAATTTTGAAAGTTTTGATCGATTGATATTTTTGCTACAAATGTTTCGAAACCAAAAATAAAAAAAATAAAAGAATTTCAATGTTTGATATGGAAATTGCTTATTAAGAATTTTTGTACTCATTTTTCTGTTTTCTAAATGTTTTCAGATGAAGGTTCAAGTGACTGCTCAGATAGTGATTGAGGAATAGCGTTCTGATGAGAAATTGAAATCTTTAGTGTTTTCCATTGTTTTTTTTAGCTTGTGAGAACTTAGTTACTGCTGCTGTTATTCTTTGGCTTTATTAAAGTGTCAGTTTTTGTTTCAAAATTGGACTTGTCCTTATCTTTTGTCATAACATCATATTAAATAAAGAAGTTTTTCCGTCAATATAGTGTTTATTTGTTTACGCATCCGCATTTTGTCAGAATAACCGTATTAGAAAATACGGGTTGTTACAGTTGGTATCAGAGTGATGGTTTGAGGTCCGGTAGACTATAGGATTCTTGAGTGTTGTGTTAGTGCTAAAGTTCATGCCAGAACATTAGGTTTGATAGTTTTAGAATTTTGGGTTTCGAGAGTGTTTGTGTTGTATGTAATTGTTACTCACTATATCGTTATGATATAGTTATTTTATTTTATGTTGTTTTTTTTATACCACTAAGGATTGGTTGACACATGCTTTGTAGAACAATGCCACCACGAAGGGTAATAATCATAGGACTACAACTGTTGAGGAACAACAAGATAATATCCCAGTTGTTCCACAAAACCCAATGTAACGCCCCTGAATTTCACTACGAAAAACGAGGCAACGTTAACATATTACCTATTCATCCTTTTCCATTAAGGGAACATAAAGTATAATGTCCCCGAAATTTTCGACATGAAATTTCGAGGTAATACCATCACCTTCCCTGTTCAGCCCCTCCCCAACCAAAAGACATAAAGCAATTATTTTAAGAAC
The DNA here is from genome assembly GCF_001995035.1 of Momordica charantia. Next base: position 129,286 of record NW_019104810.1, on the reverse strand, counting down.
AACCGTGGGGTTCACACCGAACCAATTCCTAAAGAACGCATGTCTGCTTCAGTGGCTAGTAATCCAATAAGAGAAAAGAAATAATCAATTTGTCCAACAAACCCAAAATACACCAGAGACTCAAATAATGGAAAAAAACAACGATTCGCCAAAATGAAGAAAACGTTCCGTGAGTCAAAACCAATATCTAGTACACCACTTGAATAAGTCCCTAACGCCCCTAGCAATGAAACTACAATTCAGCTATCCTAGACAAAAATGCAGCTAGTGGTCCTCCCTCGGTCAAACTTCCTCTACGTCATCAACTTGGTGAAAAGTCCTGTTTACACCTGAAACAATTAAGGTAGAGGGGGTAAGTATATAAAATACTTCGTAACTAGCCCTCACTAACTATTCATAAAACAGCATGCTCGTAATCACAACAACATCCAACACAATAACTAGAGAATAAAACATCAAGGAATAAGAACAGTAAATGAACATTTCCACACAAACATCAAAACGCCAAAACTCTGGTGGCTTTGGTCACACGACCCACTAGTCTCTAACTCCCTCGAGTTGCATCTTGCCCAACACCCTGAGTTAGTGCTCCAAGTCTAACTCTTCGAGGCGTATCGGCCCTTGACATTTATCCCCAAGGTACCGACATCCTTCTACAGAAGCTTGGCGTTCGACCTTGCCATTTATCCCCAAGACCTTGAACTGTTGCTCATAACCATTACACTATGTTAGTCCTCCAAGTCTAACTCTTCGAGTCGTGTCGGCCCTTGACATTTATCCCCAAGACCCCGACACTTCACTACAGAAACTTGGCGTTCGACCTTGCCATTTATCCCCAAGGCCTTGAACTGTGCATCGGCCCTTGATATTTATCCCGAAGGTCTCGACGACTACTCAGCGTATTGGTCCTTGACTGCCACCATGTCAAGACCCAATACTCATCATCAATTAGACTCATCATGCCGACCCCCGACCTTTTGTACCTGGAGCCTCGACACTCATCTCTACCAAGACTGGTTTGTCAACCCCCGGCCTTTTGCTCCTGGAGCCTCGACACCCAATAGTGACGTAACCGCCTCAGCCATGAAACTTGTATATGCTTTTTTCATCACATGATAGACCACACATTTGAATCATAATCCTCCACTAGGATTCTATCACATAAACCCCAAGTTTCCCACTGTAAGGGCTTTGAATAACCAAACGACAAATCTGCATTTTCACTTCAGGCATATAAAAAAATAACAAGCAACTAGTCCGTTCCACCACTATAGACAACTCCAACTAATCCTTCCAAGACATCTATAAGTCATTCACCCTTCTAGTCACAATACAATTTTTCCAGCATGGTTTTCATCGTACAAAGCAAAAGCAATAACCCAACAGCTTCCAACTAAGCAACCATACAACTAAATAATATAAAATTTACACATGCATTTCATCTCCAACATGTTTTCGAACGTCAGAGACTAACCACTCCCAACCATACTAATAAAAAACGTTCAAGTGATACCCAACAATCAAAAGCGAGATGTTTTCATAATGTATATAAAAAAAGTAGCAACATGCAACCCAACAATATCCACTAGTAGGTTCACCCACCAAGCCTAACAATTACTTTATACATGTGAAAAATTAACATAATAAAAATCGGCACGCAACAATTCCATTAACACTCCATAACGCACGCACCCACCCCTTGGTGCTACTTACACACTACTACGCTCCTAAATCTTGCGTTGATTCAACACCTAAGCATCAATAAACAAACAAAAATAATTAAAACAAAAATTCCAACCATCGAAATCCATTATGAGGCATTTTGTAACGTCCATTACTGCAACATCGACCTCGTTTAGGTGCGGGTAACTTAGGCCTAACTCGAATGGATTTGGGTTGCGTATATCTAGCTTCTAACGGTTATAGGTAGATGCCTAAAGCCACAAACTGCTGCTGTTAGTGCTTTTGCATCAATAAAAACTCACCAATCGATACCCACAACGCTGTGTGCAGAGAGGATTCACGTCCGAGATTGCCGACCACCATGGGAGATC
>NW_019104810.1:82484-97089 GCF_001995035.1 Momordica charantia | reverse complement strand
TAATACTGAGATCAAAGTGAAATTTTTCGAAATACATCAGAAACTATGCATAATATTTTCAAACATGATCTGAGTTGACTGGATTTAAAAATTCACTGCCATCCATGTTGGCCATAACTAATGCTCCTCCAGATAAAGCCTTTTTCACCACAAAAGGTCATTCATAATTCGGGGTCCATTTGCCTCGATGATGTTTCTGTAATGGGAGAATTCTTTTTAGAACTAAATCTCCCTCTCTAAACCTTCTTGGGCGCACCTTTTTGTCATAGACTTTCATCATTCTTCTTTGATAAAGTTGTCCTCTACATAATGTCGTCAACCTCTTTTCTTTTACAAAATTTAGCTGCTCATAACGCCTTTRGACCTACTCAGCCTCTTGTAACTTAGCTTCCATGATAACTCTTAATGATGAAATTTCTACTTCAACAGGGAGAACAGCTTCCATACCATAAACTAATGAAAATGGCGTTGCCCCAGTTGAAGTACGGACTGAGGTGCGGTAACCATGTAAGGCAAACAGAAGCATTTCATGCCAGTCTCTGTAAGTTACAGTCATCTTTTCAATTATTTTTTTATGTTTTTGTTGGCGGCTTCCACTGCACCATTCATCTTAGGTCGATAAGGGGTTGAGTTGAGATGTTTGATCTTAAACTGCTCATAGAGCTCACTCATCAATTTATTGTTAAAATTCCTTGCATTATCGGAAAATATGCTTTCAGGAAGACCGTAACGAAAAATAATTTATTTCTTGATGAATTTAACTACAACTCCTTTTGTCACATCTCAGTAAGAAGCTGCTTCTTTCCACTTAGTAAAATAATCTATGGCTACCAAAATGGATCGGTGCCCATTTGATGCTTTAGGTTCGATAGGTCCTATCACATCCATGCCCCACATAGAGAAAAGCCAATGAGCTGTCAAAGTATGCAAATGAGAAGCTGGAGCATGAGTCTTGTTAAAGTAAATTTGATATTTGTGACATTTTATTGCATATTTAATACAATCAGTCTCTATAGTCAGCTAGTAATAGCTAGCTCTTAAAATTTGTCTAGCCATCCTGTGCCCATTTGCATGAGTGCCACAAACTCCTTCATGAATTTCTTCCATAATTCTATTGGCATATCTTCTTTCGACACACCTTAGGAGAACCATGTCATGTTTCTTCTTGTATAGTATCTCTCCATTTTGGAAAAAACATCATTGCCAATTTGTGGAAGGCGTGCTTATCATTTTCTGAAGCATTTGGTGGATATTCTTTACTCTTGATATATTGCTTGATGTAATGAAACCAGGGGTTACCACCGGGTTCTTCCTCAATACTCATACAAGAAGCTGGGACATCTCTCCTCCCAACTTTAATCGGACGGACATCCTCATTGAGTTCTAAATTGAACATCACTACTAATGTGGCCAATGCATCTGCTACTTGATTATTTTCTCTTAGCAAATAATCAAATGAGATTTCATCAAATTTTTGTGACAATTTTGTTATGAGTTGTTTGTAAGGCAACAACTTAGAGTCTCTTGTTTCCCATTCTCCTCTTAGCTGATGAATTACTAGCATACAATCCCCAAAAACTTTAAGTTTCTTATCCCTCATATCAATAGCAGCTTGGACGCCCATCGAGCATACTTCATACTCGGCCATATTGTGTGTGCAGTCAAAACATAATCTGGCGGTAAGAGGGTATAGTTCCCCTTTGGGTGGTATCAAAATAGCCCTTATCCCATGACATAACTCGTTATAAGCACCATCAAACATCATGGTCCAAGTTTGTGGGTCTAAACTTTCCTCACTTGCTATTATGGTGGAGATATACTCATCTGGAAAATCGAACTTCACCGGTACGTAGTCATTTATAGGTTGTTGAGCTAGGTAGTCGGCTAAAGCACTCCCCTTAATGGTCGTTTGAGTCACATAGACAATATCATATTCGGACAAGAGAACCTGTCACCTTAAAATTCGACGCAAGAGAGACGGCTTTTGAAAAATTTACTTTATGGGGTCCATCTTTGAAATGAGCCATGTGGTATAATACAACATGTATTGTCTTAGACGTCGGACAGCCCAAGCTATAGCACAACAAGCTTTTTCTACTTGAGAGGATCTAGTCTCGTAATCGGTGAACTTCTTATTTAAATAATATATAGTCTGTTCTTTCCTGCCTAAATCATCATGCTGCCCCAGTACACATCCCATTGAGTTTTTAGTCACTGTGAGATATAAAATAAGGGGTCATCTTAGAGTTGGTGGCACAAGAACTGGAGGGTCTTGCAAAGACTGCTTAATCTTATCAAATGCTGCTTGACAATCTTCACACCATACCCCATCGTTGTTCTTGCGGAGCAATTTAAAGATGGGTTCGCAACTTGCAGTTAAGTGAGATATGAACCATGTGATGTAGTTGAGTCGTCCTAAAAATCCTCTGACTTCTTTCTGCGTCTGTGGAGGTGGCATCTCTAAGATTACTTTGACTTTATACGAGTCAACTTTAATGTCTTCTTGGCTTACTACAAAACCCAGGAGTTTTCCAGTGGTTACCCGAATTATGCATTTTTTGGGATTGAGTTTCAATTTGAACTTCCTCAATCGATCAAACAACTTTCTTAAAATAGTTGGGTGCTCCTCACCCTGTTTTGACTTGGCAATCATATCATCCACGTAAACTTCAATTTCTTTGTGCATCAAGTCATGAAAGAGAGTAATCATGGCACACTGGTAGGTTGCCCAGCGTCGCAGAAAGTTCCACATAGCGTAATGAATGTGGTTTTTTCACGATCCTCAAGTGCCATCTTGATTTGATTGTATCTTGAGAACCCATCTATAAAGGAGAAGGTTGAGAATCCATCAGTATTATCAATCAACACATCGATATGAGGAAGCGGGAAGTTGTCTTTTGGGGTTGCACGATTTAAGTCTCTGTAATCTACACACATTTTTACTTGTCCATTTATCTTTAGTTCAGGGACAATGTTCTCCAGCAACTCAAGGGTAATTAGATACTGTAAGGAATCCTGCATCAATTTGCTTCCTTACTTCATCTTTTATCTTGATCAACACATCCGGCCTCATTTTCCGTAACTTCTGCCTCATGGCTTGAACTCTGGGTTGATCGGCAATTTATGCACTACTATGTCTGTCTCTAAGCCAGACATATCTTGACCAAGAAAAAGCATCAACATATTCATGAAGTAACTCTATCAACTTTTTGCGACTCTCTAAAGACATATTAGTGTCTATTTTAACCTATTTGGCTCCGGCTTGTGATCCCAATTTAATTGTCTTAGCTAATTCTTCATGGGATCCCAACATCTTTTCTTCTTCTTCTAGCATTCTCAATAACTCAGCAGAGGACTCGTCATCTATTTCCTCATCAGACTCGATATTGTATATAGGTGTATCAAGCTCATATTACAAATCATTATAGCATTCAATCTCATTATTACTGCTTAAGATATAATAAAGGAGAAAATAAAAGAAAAGGAAACAAATGAATAAATTGGCCAAAGAATAGTAAAGCAAAGAAACAAAATGAATGAACTCAAACATTATTGATGTGGAAAAATTATAAACAAATAATAGGTATAAATAGAATGTACAGGAAAAAGAAAATTAATTTAATTCATTAAGAAAATGAAGGGAAGGAAAAAAAAATGGACAATTACATTGATTTATTATTTACAAAAGACGGTAGCTCTAACACGCTCCAATTGCTTAACTCGAAACCGTCAGGGCACGAGTACACAAAAGGTTTGGCTTGCTCTTTTTCTTCTGTCACTGCTGCCACTACAGAGCTCTCATCGTACTCCTGATGGATTATGCTGGCACTTCTGATAGAGTGGCTGAGAGGTGGAAAAGTCCTCCTAGGGTAATCACACTCCTCATTCTCAAATCTTGAGAGCCGTTTTGCTTTTTAAAGACTCCGCACTCTAATGATGTCGCCTCTACTTGGTTTATACCCCAACCCGAACTTCTTTCTATTCTTGGCCATCCTTAGCAGCTTGTCTAAACTCCCATTGTCTCCTTTAAAGGCGATCCCTAAAAGTCGTGGCTTAGGTCTTACAAACTTCTCAAGTAAAGTTGTAACATTTGCAATTTCGAATGATTTGAATGAAGACTCAAAAGCTTCTTCTGCTGCTTCAACATATGGCATCGAAGCAAGCCTTGAGACTAGAATGTCCTCTTGTGCCGATATGATCACCAACTTTTGGTCAACCGCAAACTTGATTTTCTGATGTAAAGTGGATGGAACTGCTTCGGCCGAATGTATCCACGGTCTCCCCAGCAAGAAACTTTAAGCTGATGTGATATTCATAACCTGAAATGTTATGTCAATGGTGCAAGGACCTATCTTGATCGGGATCTCAATATCCCCAAGAACAGCGCTGCGAGCTCCATCGAAAGTTCTTACCATCACAGTATTAGGCCTCATGTGGGACATATCAACCGGTAACTTCTCTAGCATGGAACTCGGTATTATGTTTAAAGACGATCCATTGTCAACAAGGACTGTTGCTAATGGGAAGTTTTTACACATAACTGAGATATGGAGAGCCTTGGTATGTCCTGTACCCTCTGGTGGTATCTACTCATCTGTAAAAGTGATGTTGCTAGATGTCGTTATGTTCCCAACAACGTTGATTAAACTTTCCACTATGATGTCTTGTGAAATGAAAGCCTGCTTCAAGACCTCCAACAGTGTATTCTGATGCGCTTCAGAGGATAACAACAAAGACAATATAAATATCTTTGCTGGTGTCCGACCTAATTGTTCAACAACTTTGTATTCACTTTGTTTTACTAGCTTTAGAAACTCTTGAGTCTCTTCCTCGGACACGGGTTGTTTAGGACTTGCATCCTTTACAGTAACTGCCTCCACCAGTTCATCATGGACATCCTCGTGGAGTTTGGCCTTCCCTTTCTTATCCTCTTCCACTTTCTCCTTCTTCTTCTCACTTGCTTTCTCTTTATTATTTTCACTAGTAACTTCATTCACGTGCTTTAGCAGGCTATCCGGTGTATAACATCTCCCAGTTCGTGTCAAACCTCCTATCGCGGTGATATTGTCAACTAAGAGTGAAGGAGATGATACCTCTTGCCCGACAGTTACCTTGCATTCATATCTCCAAGGCAATGCTTTAGAACTTTTATACTCGAAAGAAGCTGGGACAGTGATAGTGATCGACTTCCGATTGCTATTGGGTGCATCAGGTTTTCACAGTAAATGATGGTGAGAGGTTTTGGCATAAGAGAGGCATTTGAGCTTTCAGCAGCTGAGACATCCTCCACGACATTTATCATTTTCTTCTGGTGAGAATTTGCAACAGTAAGGACTTTTGAGTCAAACAACTCTTGAACTTCCATCTGAAAACTGTTGCGTTACTTTAGGGAGTGACCTTTTTCCCAAGTATGGAATGGATACGTCAGACTTTCATCATACCCTTTATACTTTATGTTTGGGCATAGGTACTCCACTGATACATATCCACTGCCCAAGAGAATTTCAAATAGTTCCTCCATAAGGGTTATAATTTTTGTAGCCTTACTCCTTGACTCGATCCCTTGGCATTAACTGCATTTATTTGGACATTCTGATGATTCCGCAGCGGATTCTTACTTACATCAGGCCCATTTTCTTTTTTAAAGTTCAACCAACCAGTATTGATCAAAGCTTGAACTCTGTATTTCAACGCAGTACAGTTCTCTGTTGAATGCCTTATGGCTCCTACGTGATAGTCACAACGAGTATTTGCATCATACCATCTTGAGTATGGAGGCTGGATCGAATCTACAGGTACAGGTGCCAACTGATTATTTTGAAATTGTTGGGTGTGTTGCCCTAAACTCGTAGTTTGTGTTTATGTAGAAACAAATGTATATTCAATAAATTTGTTGTTGAATTCATAGCATTGCATTGTCCAAAATCGAATAAACTAAACATCCAAGGTTATTATCATGTAACAGGACAGTACATATACTGGGTATATATTTAATATACTAAGTATATATTTGATATACCTCTGATATACGAGTGGATAATGTCCCGTGAATAACCTAAAGAGTCTATAGTATATAGATAAGGCTGGGTACCTTATCTTGGCAACACTATGGATACAGTTCACTTTGTAAACGTTACAGACGACTCGATCCAGGTCGTTCATGTGGAGACATGCGAGTGGAGGTATCCCATACAATGAGTTTGTACAAGACCGGACCGCGAAATAGCAAATCTGTAGATGTAACACCGTTAACTAATAAATTGCCATTTCTTAGGATGACCAGACAACTCATTCTCAATCTTGAGTGAGTTATGGACTTCTGAGTGTGAGGGCTTGTCCTTTGATCTGTATGGCTGAGAGTGGCCCGAGTCGCCGACTCAACATTCCTACCATTTTGGGAAGGAGACTGAGTGGGGAGCTGGGAACATAACTTCACAAGATGGAATTCACTCCTCCCCAACCTTATGGGAGTAGATGAGTGTTCTCTTGAATGCTGACTCCGGGACTTGAACAAGGGGCCCACCCCCTCATTGGCCCGAGAGGGACTTCCGGTTATTGGTCGGACCATAACCGGTTGTTCATTAGAGGAGCAGTGGTATTTAAGGAGAAAGATGTAACTCAAGGGTAAAATGGTAATTTGACCAAACTTGAGTTACGAGCACTCATGAAGAATTGACTTGCCATTAATGGCTGTATATCCATGGGCACGAAAACATTCTGCAGTGAGAAGAGTGCAACTGCGGGTCTTTAAAGGAGTGATCCGTAGTTGACGAGTGTTGATTAACTTGATCAATGAGTTTGACCAATTAATCTCATATTATTAGAGCTTCTGATCTGTAGGTCCATTAGGTCCCTTTGCTAGCTCATAAGGGTAAAACGAGAATCAAGTTTTTGGAAGAATTTGAACTGCTCAAATTGCTCAAGGGTATAATATTGATAAATTATAATATATAGTTGAAATTATATATTATGAAAGAGATTATTTGAATGAGATTCAAAGAAAATCAATATGAATAGGATTCATATTAAAACTACAGGTTAAAAATAATATGCATAAGATGTACATTACAACTATAGGTTATATGAGAGAAATGCTATAGAATATGATTCTACTTTTGTAATAAATAATTAAGTTTTAATTACTTATTTGATATATATTAATTATATTAATAATTAATAATTATTTATTAATTAATATGATTAATTAATTAAATAAGTATATATATATATGTATTAATTGTATATACATATTAATTATTATATATATTAATTATTATTATTTATTAATAATATTAATATAATTATAATTATAATTAATATATAACTACCTTGCAAAAATGTAGGGGAGTGGAGAGTTAAGTGACGTGGGGTAACTCCCCACGTCACAAGTTTCAGTTTTGTTTTTTGCAAAAGGATTATGCAAGGTACATAACTGTAGCAGTCTCACTGCATCTCTCTTAATCAAGCTACCTCTCTTCTCCAATCCCTCTTGTTCCAAACTGATTGCTCCCACAAGCAAAATCTCGGTACCCGGAGGACAGCACGAAAGATCGTTTGGTGGTGTTCGGAGGATTCATTGAAGAAGAGTTCTTCAAAGGTAAAGGAAGAAATGTTCTTTCCCCTGTATTTTCATCTTTGCACTTGTTTGATTTTGTTTCTCAAAATTGATGAACGATGATCTGCTTCCGCTCCGGGATTCACATCCCATCAGAAATAACTGAGTTAGAAGCTCACTATAAGTCATGGGAATTGGGTCGAACTGAGTTTGTTTACATGCCCATCTATTAGTCTGTTGCCCTTGAGTAATGTATTATATTGCTGACCCCTAGGTTGGAAATTTTGACTGGTCGGGGGTCGAAAATTTTGAGAGGCATAAGGAGAGTAATGTGAAGTTGCATTATTCACAAATGGTTGATTATACGCGTATGTCGTTGGGTAATAATATAGAGCGTACCGTGGTGTCCGACTGTATGGTTGTTGTTTCCAAGAATGTCAGTCTCCTCCTACCATTTGCACCTCAACCTCCTTCTTCTTCGAGGAACTTGCCTTTTCATGGCTGATGTCCCACTAGCTATACCAATTAATCAACCATGTTTGACCCCATACTCAATTCTTTCTCCAATGGTCATAATATCAGAGAAATTTGTGGATGCTCTTCCAATCATCGGATCATAAAAAGGGTTGTTTTAAGGTGTTGATGAACATGGAAGAAAGCTCTTTACCAGTTAAAGGAGGTTGGACTTGAGCTCCTGTATCCTTCCACCTTTGAGCGTACTCTTTAAAGCTTTATGTGCTATTCTTTTCCATTCTCTGCAAATCCAAACAGTATGGAGCCATGTCTATGTTATGCTTATATTGCTTTAGGAATGAGTCAGCCAAATTCTTCCACGAACCAATATGAGGGATATCTAATTGCATATACCAATGAGAAGCTGAACCAGATAGACTATCCTCAAAGAAATGTATCAACAGTTTGTCGTTTTGGACGTATATTGCCATCTTCCTACAGTAAATTATAAGGTCGTTCTTAGGACAAGAAGAACCATCATATTTCTTGAATTTTGACACCTTAAATTTCGGTGCGATACCAAACATAATTGAGAGGCATAAATATTGCCAAAAACGTCTGTCCCCTCTACTACTCTTAATTTTTCCTCCAGAACTTCGAACTTCTCATTACTGGGGGCATTTTGTCCGACTGGGTCTGTCTTGGCTGGGAGACCACCTAGATTAAGGACTGTGGGGGGTGACATCATTTGCTCGGGCTATCGAAAAATGATGTTGGTTGGGATTTGCTAAGCTCTCTTAACAATGGAAGGTGGATACTGACCAACCTGGACGTCATACAGTGGGTTGTGCGTTGTATATTATGGCATAAAACCCTCTGTCAGGTGGATAAGGCGGGATTTCTTGCGACTCATGGACGAGGTTCTTGATGTAGCAAGATTTGTAGCCGCCTTGCCTTTTTCAAACGCGATGAGGGTGGCATCTAACTTTTCGCGCAACTCCTCAATATCTTTCCTTGTTTTCTCCTACTCAGCTTTTTGATCTTCCATCATTAATCTTGCCCTGTGTCTGGTACGGCAAGTGCGATGTGGTACTAGTGAGTGAGCTATCTTGAACAATCCCTTTTGTTTTTAGAAAAATATAAGGCAGAAAGAAAAAGAAAGAAAACCATAAATAAATAAGTTCGTGGTTTTATTATAATTGGGTAAATTAATGAAGATTACAAGAAAGCAACAATTATGCCAAATTTGAACCATAATACTTAAATCATGAAATTGAAAGTACATTAAAGCAGAGTGTCAATAAAACTTTCCCCAATGCTCTAGATCTCTCCGAAGTTTTCCCAGGAACTTGAGTGTGTTTTTGTCATTCAGCTGTGTAGGAGCAATGGCAAACGTGAGAACTCGTGCATCTTCAGCTAAACCATCTGCCCTACGAGCTGCCTGTCTGACTTGGGTGAGCACATGTTCTGAATTATGATGCAACAATGTTTTATCGTGCCTCACATGGTCTAATTCATACTCCACTTGGTTGTATTGTTCTTTAATACGGGCATAATCATGCATCAGCAAGATTCTGGGTTTTGTCGAGATGGCTTGAAAGCGCCTAAACAGTTTCTTTTAATCTTTGATTTTTTTGAGCATACTAAGCTAACTGTACTTCTTTCTCCTCCAACACAATGGCTTTTTTACGAAGGGACATGATTTCTGTTTGTAAAAAAGACATTTGTTGTAATATTTGATTGTCTCGCGCCCTCAAAGTTGTCTGTAAGCTCTCTTCGTACTTTCTTCTATTAGGGTCCTGAACCTCTAATCTAACGATCTGTTTTCTTTTCCTTGGTAATCGACCTCCATTCTTGCCTGCTATAATTCTAGCCCAATGCTTCGAGGTAGATTTTGATTGAACCCTAGTTGTAGTCTTTCTTTATTTGATGTGGGGTTCCCTTCTCGCAGCTCGTATTCTATCCTGCGAACCTTCCTTGAGTAGACTGATTTGGGCTCATTCATAAAGAATTCTCCAAGGGGGAACCTCTAGCTTCCCTTTGCCCTTGTCGGTTGGTAGGAGAACCACAATTTTTCCTCCACTCGAATGCCAATGTTTGTATCCTTCAAATATATTATCGTGGTAATTGCCACTTTGGATTCTGACAATCACCTTCCACGCCTTTACGACCTCCTCAAGTTTGTTTTTGCAAAACCCAACATCATAGGTAAATTCAGAGTTTCTTAAGTCATGTGTGGCTGGGATAAACTGACGTACCCATATTTGGCGCAGTACCATTAATGGGGCATAAGATACACATCTCCACGGACCCAATTACAGTAGACTGTGAAATTTACCACACCTATACATCATAGGTTCGGTTGACATCCATCGGGCCCTTCACTCCACGTCTTCTGGCCTTAGTCCTGTAAAAAAAATGCTCCACTCTTCTTTTCTTGGGTGGATTTGACCCCAATCCCCTTGGTTGAATTCAAGGATGGGATTTTGTAATCTACTCCACGATCTTGAAAATTTGACCTGAAGACACTTGAACTCTGGTGGACAATTTATATGGCTAAGGATCCAAATGTATAACAGCTGAGCACAGCCTATAAATTTCCCTACTCCTCTCGATCTTAAAAAATTTAGTGCACGGAAGGTTTCTKCAAGGATGGGTATTCCGAGATTAACCTTCATCTCTACCTTGACAAATAGCTTGACCACCCGCTCTTCAACGTACCCACTGACTTTAGGGAATAAAACCAAGTTGAATAAGCACAAAGCTCCCTTTTGTTCATTAACGAATCTCTGCTGAAGACTCAGGATATATTCTATCGGCAAACATGTATTTTCTCCCTTTCTTTTCACATGTTTTTCAATCTCACCAGCAAATATCTTCCATACAAGCAACGATACTGCCCTTTTCATCGTAAACCCACCATCATAGGAATAAACCTCAATTTTCTCTTGTAGTGGTATTTGTAAGAGGGTATGGTATTCTCAATAGTTGGGGTTATATTCATTGAGCTAAAAGTAAAGCATCTATAGGCCGGATCCCAATGTCGAACTAATGCTCTCAACACTGAGACGTTGACTCGCACGTACAGGAGCTACGCTATACGGCCATATTTTTTTATGAACTGGGTCTTTCTATCTGGTCTTAAACCTTCCCATAAACGTTTCAAGATATCCAACTGATTTTCTGAAAATGTTATATTTTGAAATGACATGATTACATTCTATGATAATGTGTCACCATGAGTATGCTGCATGTTCTCTGACCATTGACAGACAAATTCTTGTTCTTGCTCTCTCCACTCTTGGGTAGGAGCCTTACTGGAACTCATGCTTTAATTTACTGTCAATGTTAATGATTTAAGACTTAGGTCAATTTTGGTACAATTGGCAAAAAATAAATTTAAAGGAAAAGGGAAAGCTACGAAACTCTTTTTTTTAAAAAAAAAAAATAACGATTATTAAGTGTGAAATGAGTAACTTATGTAAATGCATGAGACTCTTTTAAACTAATCACTTTATTAACACCAATGGAAACAAACTAAACAAAGAAAAATAAATAGCAGAAATATGATGCTAAAATGAGTGTAGAGTTAATGCCTACATAACTTAGAGGGAAATGACCCCCAAATCTTCTATACGCTTACGCGGTATGCAAACTTGAGCAGAGAATTTGATATGCCTACACGAGAACCGAAATTCCATGAAGGTCACACTACTTAATCTCCGATCTAATCTTAAAGGTAAAGCCTGGGTAGGAGGCTTGTGTATTTGTGCGAGATGCATGTGATGTCAACCCCAATTAATAATACAACATAAGAAAAAACAAAGCGAACAAGAAAGAAAAAATATATATAGTAGGATAATAAATGACAAAAATAATAGCTTGACTCTCTAAAGGTCCCCAGCGGAGTCGCCAAACTGTCGCAACGTCATCGCGACGCAGAGCGGCCGACGTCATCCCCTGACGGGTCTCTTTCGAGATTCAGGTTTGGAGTCGCCACCAATCATCTACAAGGTGTGATTGGTCACCTATTTAAAAAAAACTTGGTCTACGAAAACACAATTTTGGTTTTGGAGTCGGTTGAGCGTAGGGAAGGTGTTAGCACTCTACGACACCCGTTCGAAAACAGTACCATATTTTTGTTGGGTTTTATGTCCTAAAACTCATAGTTTGAAAATGTCAGATATACTTTTATCATTCAATAAAGTTGTTATTGAATGTTTTAATCAATAAGTAGTTATTGATCAAATAAAATGTTCTTACTAGATCTAAATCCAATAAACTAAGGATCCTAGACTGTTACCTGAGACTCAAACTTTATGTAGAGACATAAATATGGATCATGTTTAAGTTAACAGTCTAAATGGTCTATAGTATAGGAATAAGGTTGGGCGCCTTATTCTGGGGAAACTATGGATGTGGCCGACTTTGTAGCTAGTACAAACGATGTGATCCTAATTCGTTCATGTGAAGACATATGAGTGGGGGCATCCCATGCAAAAAGTTTGCATAAGACCGGACCATGAGATAGTCACTTTTACGTTATAACACCGTTTACTATTTGAAACTGACTATCTCGACTTTGATGGCCTAGGTAACTCGATCTTAATCCTGAGCTAACTACGAACTTCTATTTACTCGGGATTATCCTTAGATCTGCATGAGTGGGAGCAGCTCAACAGTGCTGGCTCAATAAACCTCCCATTTCAGGGGTAAGACCCGGTAGATAGCTAGGGACATAGGGTGCAAGAAGGAATTCACTTCTACCTAATTTTGGGATAGTAGAGAGGTTGTTCTCTTGAGGGCTGAATCCAGGTCTTGAACAATAGGCACCACCCTCATCAAAAGGTTTGAGAGGATTTTTGATTTGATAGTTGGACTACAAATCATTGTTCATTAGAGGATCAGTGGGACTTAAGGAACAAGTGGTAATTACAGGGGTAAAGCAGTATTTTGACCCAACTGTAATTACAAACAACCTGTGAAGGGTCAACTTACAGATCATGGTTATATCAAATGGACATAATATATCTTCAATGAGGAGAGTGCAGCTACGGGCTTTAGGGGAGTGACCCAGTAGTTAACGAATGTTGGTTAACTAGGTTAAAGAGTTTAACCAGTTAATCTCGGATCGTTGGAGCTCATGATCTGTAGGTCCATAAGGTCCCCTGGCTAGCTCATATAGGAATAAACTTGGAATAATTTGAAGGAATAATTCGAATCATACGAATTAGGTTAATCATATGAGATATGATTAAGTAATTGATATATTATATCAATTTGAGAAATTTGGTCAAAATATTTAAATAGGATTTAAATATTAAAATTATGAATGCGGATTCATAATCGGAGGCATGGATTTCGTCAAACAATCGGATTTTGGAAAAACGTCAAATAGTTGACTTTGACCAGAGAAAGTCAAAGGTTGACTAAGAAGATTAAATAAGGGATTAGTTCATTGATGGGCTATTTAAAGATACTAATTACATAAAAAGATGGAATGTATAGAATTTACACATTTGTCATGTATCAAACCTATTTAAGAGGGTATCCATCATATAAATTATTTAAATAGCCTCTTGTATTTACAAATTAATTTTAAATTCATTTTAATATGCAAAATTGATTAATAATTACAAATGGTAGGGAGGACCCTTCTTTCACAGAACTTACACATATAAGATATATTCACATATACAATATATACCCATATATACGAATATAATCAAGAATACTAAGACTGTGAGACGTTTAGAACTTCCATTTTCTGTACACGTACATAAAATATATCCCATATATACCAATCTTAACGGAAGACTAATAAGTATCAATGGTAAAAACAGAAGGGGAAAGGAGACGAGGAACGCGCTGAACGGCGTTAGAAACGTTCAAAGACGTTGATGGAAAGTTTATTCGGCGACGAAAATTGAAGGAATAAATAACTCGTTGACAGAAGCACATTGCACAGCATCAAAAACGTGGAACGAGGTCGACAAAAAGTCTATTCGGCGAGGGAAAGAAGAAGATCTCGATGGAAAGAAGAAGGAAAAAATCGCTCGTTGATGGAAGCTCTGAAGATGTAACGCCCCGCGTTACTCAGGTTAGCTTGCCCCGAGTTCCGGAAAATTTTATAACAAAATGGATTTTATTTATTGATTTATGGATTTATTTCATTGTTATTTTTAATTGATTCATCAGTGATCTTATTTAATTTAAGTGTGACATCTCGACTAGTGTGTATTGTTACAGTTTTAGTGGTGAGTTAGTGGGGTGTAGTATTTATTAAGTTATGGTTTAGTACGGATTCCGCTATGTGACACTTGCTCTGGGCCATTGGACCAACTACGAAATTATATTATTGGTTTTGTTAACAATGAGTGATGGGGTAAATGGGCCTTAAACAAAAGAAACTAGCCCAAGTGAGTTATGTTGCAAAACAAAAGAAAAAGGGGAATTAAAACAAAACAACCCTAGCCCATCTTGTTTTCCTTCCTTATCTCCTTCCACCCTTCCCTTTCGTTTGAAGCCGCCAGCACCCCCCCATCCGGATTTCTTTCTCCGACGAAGCAACACCGACGACGGGACAGCAGCAGGCGC
>NW_019104810.1:44686-61417 GCF_001995035.1 Momordica charantia | reverse complement strand
GAAAATTAAGAAGGAGCAGAAGATGAATGGTAGAGAGAAAAAGGAAAGAAAAAAAAAAGAAAAAGAAAAAGGAGTATAGAAGTTTGAGAATGAAGAGAGAATGAAACATGAAAAAAAAGTCTTCCCCCTTTACTTGGTTGCCCCCCTCTTAGATACATAGAGCTCCAACGGTAACACAAGGGAGGGTTAAGAAAAGAGGGGAAGGGGAGGAATCTCCTGATGCCACGTTATATGTGGCTGTTATGGCTTTGACGAGAAATAACAGAATCAATCCTTTCAATTTAAAAATCAAATCAATTTTTATCTTTTATCTTTTTAATAATAAAATCAAATATTT
Organism: Momordica charantia; assembly: GCF_001995035.1. The sequence goes on along the minus strand of NW_019104810.1, from coordinate 61,080 downwards.
AAAACAAAATGGTTTGAAATCAAATCGTTTTTCTTTTTAATATATATTTGTTTTTAATTAACCAAATTCTTTTCAAACAAAATTTATGATTTGATTTGATTAAAACTTTACCTTAAAACTAATGTTACTTTTTTAACCAAAACAATTACATTAAAACCTTATGTTAATTTTAACCAAACAATTAAATAACTCTTAATAATAAAAAAATAATAATAAAAGAGAACCGAACCAAATATGGTGTCTACAGTTGTAACGGGGCCTAGGTAATGGTGAGATGAAAGGAAATTTAGATGTTCAAAATCAAGACAACATAGTTCCAAAGTTACATATGGTAACCACATAAGACAAMAAACTAAATAAACACAGCCCCATCTTCGAGTACTAACGATCCTGAAGAAGTAGCATGAATTGATTGCTCCTTGATAGATATCTCTCAAACTGTCTTCCCTTTTAGTACTGAACGAAGTAGTTATTTTTATTCCATCACAACTTGCATAATGGCTTGAACGAACTAATGGAACATCATGCTACGTTTTCGGGTTTGTCTTAACAATGGTAAAAATATCAAAGATAATAAATGGAAAAGAAGCCTTATGTCTAAATATGGTTTGTAGAATAAGAAGTGAGAAATTAAACTCAAAGGTGGCTTTCTAATAGAAAATTTAAATAGGGTGGGCTTCTTAGAAGTCTAAAAAATGGGCAAGCCTAAATTACCCTTGACATATTAAAGTATCAATCCAAATGAGTGGTCACAAAATTCATTCATAGGCAAGTTCTAGAATAATCATTGCTAAGTTAGATCACACACAATAATAAAAATAGAGCAAGATGTAATGAGGTGCACATAGCCTCAAAAAGCTCACTGAGTGTGTAAATTGCATCAAGTCAAGTACATAATCAAGAATTCAAAGAGATACCACCTTATAGTTTCAAAAGAAAACAACCATGCTTATCTCTTTCAAGCATGAGAAATAAACCAAATATTCATTCATAACTTACAAAGTATTCACGGCATGAATCAAAATTAAAAGTTTCAGAAGGGAAAATCGGCATATATGAACCATGACATATTAAAAGATGATGACAAACATCTTCACCCACAAGCTTAAAGATTAAATTGTCCTCAATGTAATAAAGATATACGTAGGGAGAAGACAATAATGACAAATAAGATGAAAAGGGGAAAGAACAATACTGCCTTGGATTTATTGTCAAATTCCATAGCGCCAAGAGGTCAAAATATATTCCCCAATTTTGCATTAAACCTTCATGAAAGACAAAATATATTGAGAAAAATAAAACTAAGGAAGTGATAACATAAAAACAAAAAGAAAACTTTGGGTTGCCTCCCAAAAAGAGCTTTATTTGACGTCTGTAGTTGGATAGGGCAAGTGTCAATCAATTTGGCTCATCCAAAAGAATTTTATCAAAACATCTCTCCTTTGCATAAAAATAGTGTTTAAGTCGTTGCCCATTAGCTTTGAAAAATCTTCCATCACTTGCTTGTAATTCAATGGCTCCATATGGGAATACTGACTTGATGCTAAACGGACTTGACCATTGTGATTTTAGTTTTCCAGGAAATAAACGTAAGTAAGAATCAAATAGAAGAACCTTTTGCTCGGGCTGAAAAGATCTATGTTGAATCATTTTATCATGCCACCTCGTTGTTCTTTCTTTATAAAGCTTGACATTTTCTTAGGCCTGACAGCGAAATTCCTCCATATCATAATTTGGAAAAGGCATTGTTACCCAACTTTTTGAAGATCAACATTCTATTTCTTAATTGGCTAGTAAGCTTTGTGTTGCAATTCCACTCGAAGGTGACAAGCTTTTTGATGTCCTAGTAAGATTTGTGTTCCAATTCCACTGGAAGGTGACTAGCTTTTCCAAACACCAATCGATATGGCGACATACCAAGTGGAGTTTTGAAAGCTATCATGTAGCCTACAATGCATCACCCAACTTCAATGCCCAACCCTTTCTATCTGTTTTAATTGTCTTCTCCAAAATTTGTTTTATTTATCTATTAAATGTTTTAGCTTGACCATTAGTTTGATAATGATAAGCTAAGGAAGTTTTATATTTAACTCAATACCTGGTGAGTGAATTAAACAATTTATTACAAAGAATGAGCCTCCATCACTAATGATTGCACGTGGAGTGCCAAGTCTGGTGATATGTCTAAGCATAAACTGTAAACACTACACGTGCATCATTTATTTTTTTGTTGCTACAACTTCAACCAATTTAGAAACATAGTCAACAGCTAATAAAATATACACATATCCATGTGAAGAAAAAAAGGGACGCATGAAATCAATACCCCAAACGTCAAGTAGTTCTACCTCTAAAACTGCTGTTAAGGGCATTTCGTAATGTCGAAAAATATTACCTGTTCTGTTGCACCTGTCACAAGTATTGGCAAACGTATAACAATCCTTAAAGATAGTAGACTATTAAAGACTAGATTTCAATATGTTGGCATTAGTACGAGTAGGTTTAAAGTGACCACCATAATGTAAGGAGTGACATTCATGCAAAATTGTATCAATCTCCAATATTGGAACGCACCTTCGAATGATTTGGTACGAACAACTTTGAAAAGTAAAGGTTCGTCCTAGATGTAGCTTTTTACATCATGGAATAATTATTTTCTTTGATGAGAGTTGTGTTGGATCGGTATGACAACCCTAGACGGAGGTGAATAAGGTTTAATCACAACTTATAAACTTTTTTAATACGGTGGACCCAATTTAAACATTTATATAAACTTTTTAGATATAAATAATTTTAACACAAATTATTCAATAAATTAGAAATACAAACACTCTAATTAATTTCAACACCAAATTATTGCACATAAATATGAATAAAAAATTATAGCAACTAATTTCATGCAATTTATAATAAAAAAAATTAATTGTAAAAATTAAATAAAGTATGGTTAGAGAAAATGACACCGAAAATTTTATAGTGGTTGGGCAACACCAGCCTACTCCACTTCCCAATCTCCTATTGGGTGTTCCACTAGGAAACTTGACTCTTTCCACGGTAGGAGTCAAACCTGTACAAAGTCTTCTTTTTCTGGGAGCAAGAAGAGACTCAATCCTTTCCACGGTTTAGGATCAAACCGTTACAACGCTCTTTTTCGGACTCAAGAGCAACTTTTACAAAGGATATAGAAATTTAAGAACAAACTTACAAACTCTCTTAAAGAGAGTGGGTATATAAATTTTTGCTCAAAAATTTGTAAGAAAAATTCTTACAAATAAAAGCCTTCAATTTGGCCAAGAGAAATAAAATTGGAAGCTCAAATATCTCTCAAATAAAAAATCTCTCTCAAAACAAATTATAACAACATTGAAATTTTGGAGAGAAAAACATTAAGAGATTGGAGAGAAAATTGAGGAGGAAAATTGTTGTTAAAATGTTGAGGGAAGTGAGGTTTCAATAGAGGAGGAAAAATTGAAAGAAAAATAAAATCAGATTTAAACTTGGACTATTAGATTTGAAATCATTAAAAATCAAACATTCTGATCTAATTGGATAAAATAAGAATAATAATAATAATAATAAATTATATATATATATATCCGGTGAAATAATTTTATTTTTTTGTTCAAACTCTCCACTGCCACTACCACCTGCCGCCTGACACAAATCTTTTTTTGTTTCTTTTTTTTTTTATTTCAAATTACCGTTGTAACTTATATACATATATAATATATTTTTTTTAATTTCTTTTCTTCTCTTTTTCTTTTCTCTTTTGATTTTCTTTCCTCTTTCTTTTTCTTTTCTTTCTTTCTCATTTCTTTTATAAACTAAAAATGTTAGTTTGCCACATGTCTTCTTCTGTTCGTCTACATAGGATTTAGCCACCACGTCATTGTCACATGTATTTTTCGTTCCAACTTCTTTCAACCAACCAGAATTTCTTCGTTTGAACTCCGATTTGGGCAATTCAGAATCCGTTGGAATCGTCGTATCGAACTCTGCGCTATAGACACTTTAAAACACTAAAATTGTCAAATCACAAAATATGTATTACAATAAATCATATAATATGATTGAAGCTTATAGTAAATTTATGCTTTATAACAATAATTCTTACACCCCAAAAACAATTAATACAAAATGTGTTTGTTATCAACAAAATATTAATTAATTAAATTAATTAACCGAGATTAAGGGCTAAAAAGCCAACAATCTCGCCTCTTTTGATGATGACAAACCACTCAAGAAAAATGTAATCAAAGTGGTGTGTGAGATAACATGAAGCATAATCAAGATAAGAATAAATTTAATTGTAACACAATTTCTCACAAGATTATTTATTTTTCTTAATACCTCTACCCCTTTTGGAATCAATCAAAAAGGACAACTAAGACAAAATAAATAAGAAATAAGAAAGCTCCCCTTTTTTTGAAGCAATTTAACACTCCCTCATGATAAAAGACAAAAAGACATTTAACAAATTTTTATAAAAGTCCCCTACCAAGATGCCTTATAAATAAATTAATAAGAAAAACAAGAGGCATCAATTATAAGCAATTCTAAAATAATTTTTACTTTGAAGAGAATTGCACCCCTAAATTGATAAACAATATGAATAAGAGGGGTAAAGTTTCAACATACCTCAATAAGCTTTAACATCATCACATTTAGCGTTTAATCCTTGTCAAACTTAGTAGAGGTGCTCATGCGAGTTTTTGAAATTTTAGCTTTAATAAACTTGAACATCTTGAGTAAATTCTCCCAACATACTCAATACCGAAATCACTATACATATTTTTTTAAAAAATCACATAAACAATAAAAAGCAATATGTAGAAACAATTTCATCAAATTCATAAATGAAATATTAAAGATATGCATTCTCCTCTTAAAAAGACATATCAATAAATATCAACGAGATAAAGGGATACAAGCAAAAATTATCCCAACAACTTGCACAAGATAGATATATCAAAAACAAATCATGTTATATCAATCTATCTTAAACAAATTATCAAAATATTCTACAAAATTTTCATTCAATAAAATATGACATAAAGACAAGTATAATTCTAAGAGAGCAATTTTAATTCTCACGATTATGCACAAAAAATCACACACATGAAAGATACTCTTAATTGAACTTATCAACTTATCTAACAAAAAAATGAACAACAAATCCATGCAAAATTTAAGACACCATCATGATACAAAAATATCAAATGTTTAGAAAGTAAACATCAATTGATAAAGAAAAACCAACATTGATATCAATTTGTCAAAATAACAACATCACCAATTATACCACAAAAAAAAGTATTACAAATTAAATATAAGCAAATGACATCATAAAAATATTAATTAAACAAACATTGATACCAATTGTACTTGCTCATAGGTCTAATTTGACTTATGTCTCTACAAAAGAGTTAAATGAAATATAGACAAAGAAAATCACAAGAATCAATCAAACACTTTTGAGCAACAAGCTAACAAAAGTTTTAGAAAAACATATGTCATAAATACTCCCCCTATAAAAATGCATTCAACAACCATTTTTAAACAAAATTTCAAAACAAACAATTTTCATAGAGAGCACATAGATTATGACCAAAAAGTATTTAAATAATTTGTTCCAAGAGAATAAACAAATAATATACTCGCATTATTTTTAATATACCAAGTACATATTTCATGCCAAAAAAAAAAACATCTAAACACTTTAATTAAATTCATCTAAGAAACAAAACAATACACATTTCTTCTCAAGAGAAATAAAGAATATATCTCAACTATCAACAACAATATTTCTCAAATCTCAATATCAACAATATCATGCTAAAATAGATATTCAATAATTTCTCAATGATATATAATCAAATATTTTAAATAGTGAGCAATAAATATTATGGATAATCTCAACAAAATCTGCTACATACTTTCAATAACATTAATCCACGAATTCACAAATAATCAAGTAAAAATATTAATGCCAAAAATATTTGCAATTTACTCAAGAGCATCACTAATCCCACAAATAATCAATCAATAGACATAAGTGTCAAACATATTCTCAATTTACTCAAAGTCATTTGATTCAAATAAACAATAAAATTCAAGAAACTAATCTCAACTTCTCTAACCCATCAAAGATATATATTCCATAAATTATATCAAAAGCATAATAATCTCAATAACAACAAGAATAAAGATACCGAATACGTCATTTTCCTTGGTTGTATTTCAAGCAAGCCATAATGTTGGTACTTTAAAATTTAATTTCAATTTGAAGTCCAAAGCAACCATTTGCTTCTTGAAAACATACCTACAAAAAGAAAGCTCAACCAAAAGATCTTGGTACCCATTTCTTGGGTCTTTAGTTTTTAGTGAGCATAGATTTTGGAACCCATTTCAAATTAGTGTCAACATTTTTAATATTCATTTTTGGCAAATAACAAGTATTGAATTTATAATAAATTTTGTCCCAATCATTAGAAAATAATTTCTTCTTAACAAAATTATTTTGCACAATATTTTTTTTAAAGAAATTCTTCTTTGGAGAATTTTTCAATTCGAAACAATTTGGTCTAGTATGACCTTTAACTCCACAAAAATGACATGTAGGCACAAATTTGGCATTATGCATATAATATTATTTTCCATGAACATGCTTAGACATAATTTTAGCATTATGCATAGAATTAGTTCTAGCATGAGAATGTTTAGGCAAAAAATTCAATTTTAAATGCATATTTCTACCCTTTCGATGTTTAGGCATAGATTTAGCATTTACATTGACATTTAAAGCATTGGATTTAGACAAGTAACAAAAATAAGCTTTATGTTCATACTTGCCACATGAGAAATAATTAACATTATGCAAAAATTTATTTCTTTCAACAAATCTATGCACCATACTTTTCTTTTGGAAAATTTTCTTTTGGAGCATTGTGAGACTTTGCTCTTTGAGAAAAATTTCTTCTAGAATAAGTAGTTTGGGCATATTTCAATTTAAAACACTTAGGTCTAATATAATCTTCAATACCACAATGATGACATATAGACACAAAATTAGTTTTAGCATCTTAGAAAAACATTAGGCCTATTAAGCTTAGACACAATAGGTGATGCTTTAACAAAGATGATTTTAAAACTTGAAGGAGTAGAGCATTCATCTATGTAGCCTAAACCTCTCTTATCACCAAAAGGTTTGCCTACTTCAATTATTTTATCAAATCTTTGAGTACCTATTCTGAACTTCTTAATAGACTCTTTTGCAATTTTATCTAATTCTTAAGCACATGCAAAAGATCATTTTTCTCACAAACATCAAGCTCAAGAAATTTAATTTTGTCAATAAATGAAATTTTCTCTTTCTCCAAAGATGTATTGCTAGTTTCCAACATAAAAATTACACTTTTCAAGCTAGCAATCTTATCGTTTAATTCCAAAGAAAAAGATTCAATTTTCTCATTCTTATTTCTCAAATCATTCAAATCAATTTTTAATTCGCATGCTAGAGATTTGAGATCCTCATTTTCTTTTTCAACAAATTTAATCATATCATTCAAAACATGTTTTTCATTACAACCATCATCATGCAATACATAATCATTTTGCAGCTCTATTTTTCAAATATGTATTTTTATCTCTCAAAGATTTATTTTCAATGGACAATCTTTTGTACTTCTTTGATCGTCTAACATTTTTAGAGCTAACTTTTTCAAGGTCATTTTGCATATTCTCAAATGCGTCAAATAATTCATCATAAGTTGGGGGCTTATGAATTACCTCGTCCTCATCGCTTTTGATATCGCTCCCATTATTTGAATGAGCCATCAAGCACAAGGAGGATCCATCACATTTTTCTTTTCCCACTTCATTGACTTTTTCTTGATTTTGAGAATTATAATTCTCCTTCACATCAAATAAATCATTAGTAGTACAAGGAGAATTTTCAACACTATACATATTATCAAGAAAATTCCAAATATCATATGCATATGTAAAATGTGAAATTTTATCACATGTATTTTTATCTAAAGAACAACATATTATATTTATAGCTTGAGAATTAAAAGAAAGCATTTCATCACTTAATTTTACTTTTGATAAATCATTCTCACAAACATACAAAATATCAAAATTAATAGATAACAAAAAAGTTTTCATTCTATGTTTCCAAACATCATATTTTCTACCATCAAAGAATTGAGGTCTATCAATGCAATGACTTTCAAGAAAATCTAAAGTTGTCATAACTAGCTCTAGCAATTAAGCTTTTCAAATAATTTTTCAAAAATTAACAAGATACTTACTATCGAGATAAAATTTGAAAAATAAGTTTTGTAGAAGAGCGAAACCTCACTATGATACCAATTGTTGGATCGGTATGACAACCCTAGAGGGGGGTGAATAGGATTTAATCACAATTTATAAACATTTTTTAATACGGTGAGCCCAATTTAAATATTTATATAAAGTTTTTACAAATAAATAATTTTAACACAAATTATTCAATAAATTAGAAATACAAACACCCTAATTAATATCAGCACCCAAATATTGCACATAAATATGAATAATAAATTATAGCAATTAATTTCATGCAACATTTATAATAAAAAAAATTAATTGCAAAAATTAAATAGAGTAGGGTTAGAGAAAATGACACCGGAAATTTTATAGTGGTTCGGCAACACCAGCCTACTCCACTTCCCAAACTCCTTTTGGGTTTCCATTAGGAAACTTGACTGTTTCCATAGTAGGAATCAAACTGGTACAAAGTCTTCTTTTTCTGGGAGCAAGAAGAGACCCGATCCACGGTTCAAGATCAACAAGTTGAGATCTGGTGGTAGTACTCCTCCTGCAATAAAATTAACAGAGTCAGCAAACCAAAGAATACTAGACTCTACTTGATATAATTTTCCATCAGAAAAGTATTCTATAACAGGGAATGTTTTGGGATTGTTGTCTTGGTCAATCATAGACAGGTGATGAGCTACCACATTTTCATGATCCCTCATATCTTAATCTCCAAATCAAACTCTTGCTAAACAAAAATTCATCTTATAAAACGAGACTTCGTATCATTCTTATCAAATAAATATTGAAGATTTGCATGGTCAATGTGTACAATCACTTGAGTTCCTAATAAATAAGACCTAAATTTATCAAAAGAAAAAGCTACAACAAACATCTATTTCTCTACAGTGGTGTAATTTTGTTGTGCACTATCAAGAGTTCTACTTACACAGTAAATCGCCAACTATTTATCTCGTCACTGGCCCAACATGGCTCCTGCTGCATAGTCACTAACATCACACATTATTTCAAAACGTTCTCCAATAAGGAATTACAATAATAGGTTCAGAAGTAAGTTTTTCCCTTAATATATTAAATACTAGTAAACAATCATCATTAAAAAGAAAATAGTTGTCTTTTTCAAGAAGATTATCCAAGGGGGTTTTACATTTTTGTGAAAAATCTTTTATAAAGCGCTTGTAAAAACTCGCATGTCCTGAAAAACTTCTAACTCCTTTCACATAGTTTATTGGGGGAAGCGTTGTTAAATTGTTGAGATTTTTGTCGTATAACTTCCAATCCCTTCTCATAAGTCTTATGCCCCAAAAGGTACCATAAAATGAAAATTTCCCAATTTCGAACAAAGTTAGTTTACTGTTTCGTGATCAAGCTATCGTGGCATGTTTTTGGTGTCCTAGTGCCATTCTCTCGAGTATTTGGCCTTTGGTAAGTTGTAATATCTTATTTACTTGCTCATGCTATGATTTCCATCTCAGTTTAAATCATTTGTGTCCAGTTTTCTTTCAATTATTCATTTTTTCATAATATATTTTATGTGCATATATATGTCATAAAGAAAAGAAAACTAACAAATAATTTCAATATAAATCTTATGAAATGTAACTCACATAGTGCATTATTGATAGCTCTCCAGAAGGGAATTATTTTAGTACATATTTGGTTAAAACTGTGCATTAATGTGAGGGTGTATATCTAAATTGCATACTTAAGTGAGAAATTGAGTGGAAAAACTAATTGTCATGTTCTAATTCCGTGCACAGATGAAATTGACAATTTCCTACTTATTTCCTCTATCTTTTGTACAATTGTGCAGAACCTGGACCTGATAGAGATGAAAATTCTTAATTGCAGCAGAGCTAGAGGAGAAATGCCAGAGCATGCAAGACTGGAGCAATTTTATGCAGAAACTAGGTAGAACAACTCGGTAACTTTCCTACGTTGGGATTTTAAATGTGCCTATACAGAAAGTGAGTGTTGCCCTAAACTCAGGGCCCAATATAAAAGCACATTCTATCCCAGCCAACAAATGATATCCAAAGAAATAAAATATTCACTATTTGGTTCTGAAGCTGATGCGAGCAAACCTCTATTTTTTAGAAAGAGCTGATGACAAAAGCTAGAGCCACCTGTGTTCTTCATGGGGTAGGTGGTTGTAGTGGATTGATGAGTGTTCTTCTACAAAATGAGTGACTTATTTTCTTCACCCATGGTGTATTTCCCTACCCCCATGAACTAAACCCCGTTTTCAGGGGAGATCCTATGTTGTTACTCGCAATAGTGACGTTATAGTTAATTTCATTTGCTGATAAATGGAGTTGTGCGAATATTTTCATCTTACATGTTTTTGCTAGCTACATTTATCAGCTTGCATGCTCTAGTATGTCTAGGAAGGTATACAGGTTGTATATTTGGCTTTCTTTGTGGTTAGACTATTTTACTCGAGTAGATTTGTGGATGCTTAAGAATAAGGTTCATTAACCATGCTTAGAAGTGTTATTTATACTGGGTTATTTAACAATAGAAGTTGTAAATATTCATTATGGGTGTCTTAGAAGGGAACCACATTGGTTTGAGCATCAACAACATTTTTATGCTAGAGTTTCGTATGTTAGTGAGTGAAGCATATCAGAGTCTCACACATCTTAATACCATCTCTATTACTCTTTTTTCACTCGTTGTGCTACAATATTTTTCTACCTCAGCATCTGCTTAAACATCATTTCTCTCCTGAAGTGATACAACACTATATATTATTTTTAATTTTGCATTTTTGTATCCTTAATGCATACTTAAGGTCTTGTGGATTTCAACCTTTTTTATACTACAACCAGCGAGAATAATGTACATTTGCACTTGCATTCACATCGTTTGCGGATACGTAACAAGTTTTTGATTGCGGGGAACTTTGTCATTATACATTATGTTTTAGTGGTTAAGGATACAGAGCTTAAAGATTTTCTTTCTCTTGTATTCTTGATTTTGTTGTAGGTTCATTAACAATTTTGAAAGCTTGGAGTATATAATTGATCATGAAATAGAGAAAACTTTCCATCAAAGAATAAATGAACAAATAAGGAACCAAGCTGCAATAGACATGAACCCGCCACGAAATCCATCAAATTTGAAAGTGGAAGAAATAGTAGATGGGGAACCTGTAGTCGCTATCCCAGCAGCAGCAACGCCCCTTCTCAATTCTGTATTGCAAGTCGATGATATAGATCGAAAGATAAGAGCATATGCGGCTTCAAAATTAGCGAGGACGTGAATGAACTCACTGCTAGAGAAGTTCATCAATAACCAACTGGAATAATCGATCGGAGAAGTTCCTAATGAAATATTTTCCACCTAGAAAAAATGCTAAGTTTAGAGGTGAAATCAATAATTTCCAACAGTTTGCTGGGGAATCTATCAACGAGTTCTAGGAAAGATTCAAGAGACTGCTACAAAGATGTCTACATCATGGAATCACAATATGCATTCAAATCGAGACATATTACAACAGGTTGAATGAAGCAACAAGGTTATTTATTGATGCTTCCGCTAATGGAGCATTGTTGGTAAAACCTTAGGTTGAAGCGTTTGACATCTTGGAACAAATTTCATCAAACAATCATTAATGGTCGAACCCACGTGCCATTTAGGGAAGGCATCTAGAGAAGTACAAGAAATTTATGCATTTTCAGCTTTAAATTCGAAGATTAAGAACCTAACACGTCTGGCAATGAGGAATATGACTTAGCAAGCTGCTGCTGAAGCTTCGTTGACAATAGAAAAGATGAGCAATATTCATAACATATTATGTTCTTACTATGAATGAGAGCATCATTTTGATGAATGATCTAGAATTCCAGCCTCAGTATATTATTTGAGGAACCCGCAAAACAACCAAAACAACCCTTACTCCAACACCTTTAACCCAAGATGGAGAAATCATGTCAACTTCAGTTGTGGTGGGAACTAAGGTGGGAATAACACCAGAGCATCGAATGCTCCACCATATGAGCAAAAGGGCAATTATCCACCTAGATTTGTAGGATAGAGTCAACCCATGGCCCAAAAATAGTTAGGCTTAAGGATTGTCTTTTGTCTTTCCTTGCTGCTTCATTCTTCTTGTAATATCATTTAGTGTCATTTGGTAGTTCCTTCCTACCATTTGTTTCTTGTCTTTGGTACCATCCATACCATTGACCCTTAGTAAAAAAAAGAAAAAGAAAAAGGTACTTTTGCATAAGTTGCTTGTAAGGTTTTGCTTGCTTTGAAAGGTCGATTCGCCACGAGCAATTAAGTGAGCATCTCCATAAGGGTATCCACAGCGAAATTCACCCTACTAAAGGAGAGAAGTTGAGAGGTCAAGTAAGGAAGTGAGTGAGAATTTCTTTATTGTTATTTCTAACCCTTTCTTTGTGTAGTTATTGAGCTAAGAAGGAAGATTCCACAAGAAGCCACCACCAACTCCCAAGAAAAATGAGTAAGTCCACATTGTAAGTATTCATTAGATGCTAGGAGGTCTCTCAATGCACAATCTAGGGAAGATTCCTTCTAGGAACATAGAGATAATTTTTCTTACACTAGATGATACCACACCTTGTAGTGTTCGTATTGATAGTGGTAGTTGCACTAATGTAATTAGCATCCATATTCTGGATAGATTGAACTTAGTCATCACACCACATATGTAACAACCGAAAATATACATATTGTATATATATATATATATATATATATATATATATATATATTTAGATTTTTTTTAGTTGTTTCCTTTTATTCTTCCAAAGATAAACCTTTTCTGCTTGAAAAATTATTTTTAAAAGATGATTTGTTTTAAGACTTAAAAAAGTATAAAAAAAAATAAAGAGTTTTATTAAATCTTTATCTTTCTATGTTATCCTTTTAAAAAAATGTTTCTTTAGGGTTTGTTTTAAAAGCCCTTAATTAAACCCTAAGTTTTATTTTCTTAAACTGCTACACCTAGTTTTCTCTCCAAGAGAAAAAGAAAAGCAAAGAAGAAGAATTTTGGTATTTTCTCTCAACGATCGGTAAGTTTTTTTTTCTCATTGTTTTAGTTTTATTTTTCTTAATCTCTACTTCTTTAATTCAGTTTATTGGGAAAAGTTTTGAGGTCTTTGTTTTTTAGAATAAAAGATTTTAAGAACTTTTTGCCCTAAAAATTTTCCAGAATTTTTTATTTGAATCTTGTTGTTTATGAGGCTGTTTTTTGCCTATTTTGAGACTCTTTTTGAATAAAAAGTTTACCTATTTGTATCCTATAAACTATAGTTTATTGTTATGATTTTTACATGAAAAATTATATGTTTTTACCAAGTTTTAAAGGTTTTCTATACAGTTTTCAGATATTATTTTCCTATAAAAATCAAAAAATTATTAATTGTTTTATAGAAAATTCTTGGAAGTTTTATTTTATAAAATAGAAAATTTTCCAGATTTAAAATCCCCGAATTGTCAATTGTTTAGAAAGATTTTAAGCTTGTTTTCTTGAGAAATTTTATGTAAATTTAGTTCGTATTGATTTATATCGATTTTGTAATTTTAAAGTTCGTTATTGTTGAATTTAGAGGCTTTTTAACCTAGTTTTCAGATCTGGTTTTGTAGCCCCGAATCTATATTTTCCTTATTGTTTTGCATAAAAAAGTGTTTTGAATGGGAAAATTGGGTAGATAAGATTTGCTTAGTAATTGGTTGAATTTTAAATCCTTAGGTAGAATTTAAGGATTGATTTTGGATATTGGTTGATTCTAGGTCTCTAAGTTGACAACTACCCAAGAAAGAAGTTAAGTTAGATTTGTAGGATTTTCCAAAAGAGATAAGTAATTTGCCATATCGATTCGAAAAGTATTGTAAGTGATTTACCATATCTCTTGGATTTGATATGAAGATTTGAAATTGATATCTTGCCTATGAAATTGAAGTTTTATTATGGATTTGATAAATATTTTGGTAATTGATATTATGGTTATTTGTAAAAATATTTGAAGCATGTTTTGTATTAATTGACAAAGTTTTGTATGAATTGACAAAGTTTTGTTTGAAATTATTTAAAACTTTGAAATTGATATTTTGTTTATTTGTGAAATATTAGAAATTATGTTTGGTATGCTTTAATAAAGTTTGTTTGAAATTATTTAAATGTTTTGAATTGGTTCATATTGAAAGTATGTATTTATTTTGCATATTTATTTAAAAAATATTTTGATTGATTTGATAGGGCTATCTAGATAGGTCAATGGATTTTGTGACTGGATTACCTAAGACACAACATGGTCTTGAGACTATGTGGGTCATTGTTGATAGTTTAACTAAATCAGCTCACTTTTTACCGGGTAAGTCTACTTACACAGCAAAAAAATGGGCTCAAATTTATGTCAAGGAAATAGTTCGATTGCATGGTATACCGATCTTTATAGTATCGAATAGAGATCCCAAGTTTACCTCAAAGTTTTGGAGAAGTTTGCATAAGACTCTGGGCACGAGACTTGACTCCAGTACTGCTTTTCACCTGCAGTCTGATGGCCCAACAAAGAGGAAAATTCAAACATTGGAAGACATGGTTCGGGCTTGAAATTTGGATTTTCAAGGGAGTTGGGAGAAGCATCCGTATTTAATTGAATTTTCTTATAATAATAGTTATCAAGCAACCATTGGAATCACACCCTTCGAGGCTCTTTATTGATGAAAATGCAGGTCACCCGTCAATTGGAGTGAAGTTGGAGATAATTTAATTTTGGGACCATAGTTAGTGCAGAAGACAAACGAGTACATTACCTTAATCAAGCAGAGAATGGAGACAGCCTAGAGTCGTAAAAAAGTTATGCTGATGTTAGAAGAAAAGAATTGAACTTTGAGGTTGGAGACATGGTATTTTAGAAAAAGTGGGTGTTGTAGTATATCGCTTAGCTTTACCACCTGCCTTAGATTGAATCCACAATATTTTCCATGTTTCAATGCTTGGGAAGTATATTGCAGACGCATCACATGTGTTAAGCTATGAACCACTCCAAGTAAAAGAAAAGTTAACTTATTACGACATTCCAGTTCAAATTTGGGCAAGAAGGATCGAGTTTTATTCAATAAAATTATTCCTCTTGTAAAAGTTTTGTGGTAGAATCATTCATCTGAAGAAGCAAGTTGGTAAACTGAAAAGGATATGATAGATAAATATCCTGAATTATTTACTTAGCAACGTATGTAAATTTCGAGGACAAAATTTCTTTTTAAGTGGGGTGTTTGTAACAACCGAAATATATATATATATATATATATATTTAGATTTTTTTAAATTGTTTCCTTTTATTTTTCCAAAGATTAACGTTTTCTGCTTTAAAAATTATTTTGAAAAAATAATTTATTTTTAGCATTAAAAAAATATAAAAAATAAAGAGTTTTATTAAATTTTTATCTTTTTAGGTTATCCTTAAAAAAAAAAATGCTTCTTTAGGTTTGTTTTAAAAGCCCTTAAACCATAGGTTTTATTTTCTTAAACTGCTAAACCTAGTTTTCTCTCCAAGATAAAAAGAAAAGCAAAGAAGAAGAATTTTGATATTTTCTCTCAAATATTGGTAAGTCTTTACTCCTTATTGTTTTAGTTTTATTTTTCTTGATCTGTAGTTCTTTAATTCATTTTATTGGAAAAAGTTTTAAGGTCTGTTTTTTAGAATAAAAGATTTTAAAGACTTTTTGGCTAAAAATTTTCCAGAATTTTGGTTTGAATCTTGTTGTTTATGAGTCTATTTTTGGGCTATTTTGAGACTCTTTTTGCATAAAAATTTTACCTATTTGTATCCCATAAACTATAGTTTATTGTTATGATTTTTACATGAAAAATTATATGTTTTTACCATGTTTTAAAGGTTTTCAATACAGTTTTCAGATCTGCCAGCATCCTGCCGCTCAACGCCCACGCCGCCCGCACCATGCCACCCCTAAGCACCAGCGCACCCTTGCCTAGTGCCCCCGCGTGCGCCCTCATACCAATGCCCTTGTCGCCCGCCAGAACGCCCTGCCCCAGCACCCACGCACGCGTCACCGTGCCAGTGCCTGCCCCAGCGCCAGCC
>NW_019104810.1:0-16743 GCF_001995035.1 Momordica charantia | reverse complement strand
AAACCTGATCTACGTTACCCACACTTGTTTTGTAGAGATTAGTGTTGAGGCTCCGAGTAAAAAAGGCTAAGGGTCGGCATGATGAGTATGGGGTCTTGACGTGGTGGCGGTCAAGGACCAATACGTTGAGGAGTCATTGGGGCATTAGGGATAAATGTCAAGGTCGAACGCCAAGCTTCTACGAATGGGTGTCGGGGCCTTGGGGATAAATGGCAAGGGCTGATACGATTCGAAGAGTCATGCTTGGAGGACTAACAATGCGTGATGGGCTATAAGTAGCTTGGAGGAGTTCAATTCGAAGCCTTACGGATAAATGTCAAGGTCGAATGCGAGACTTCTATAGAGGAGTGTCGGGGCCTTGGGGATAAATGTCAAGGGCCGATATGAATCGAAGAGTTAGACTTGGAGTACTTACATAGTGTGATGGATTAGAGTCAGCTTGAAGGAGTTAGAGACCAACGGGCCTTGTGGTCGAAGTTACGTGAGTCTTGATATCTTATATCTTTGTATGTGTGTGTTGATTAACCATTGTGATTTATCAATGTATGTTGTTGCGATTACGTTGATTACATGTGTGTGTTAATGAGCATTATGATTTATTGATGCATGAATGCAAGTTTAATATTTTGTAACGAATGTTTATGTTAACATGTTGTTTGTGTATAGTTAGAGAGGACTACTTACAGAGTATTTTTACACTCACCCCTTCTGCAATTATTGTTTTCAGGTGAGAATTTTTATCTCTGCACATTTTCTGCAACCTCTAACCCACAAATCTGCAGCAGATTCCAGCATTTTCAGTGCGAGCTCATGCAGCCAAGCTTCATTTTGCACGACCCACGTGGCCCGAGCTTAGCAACCACCAGCGATTCTGCACTAAACGCGGCAGTTCGATGGATTTGTGGTGTTCGCGGTGGTATGGTGATGTGTAGCCTCGTCTCGGCCATTCGGCAGCAACCCACAACCCGTAATAGCCTAGAGTAGGTAGCCTGTTTCCTGTCTTCAACATCCAGCTGCGTCGGTAGCGGATTCAGCATTTTTCCGTACTGGAAAATGCGGACGACGACATTTTTGTGGCGTTCGGCACCTACCCACACCTATTCAAAATTTGATTTACGTTACCCACGCTTGTTTTGTAGAGATGAGTGTCGAGGCTTCGAGTACAAAAGGTCGAGGGTTGGCATGATGAGCAATGGGCCTTGATGTGGTGGTGGTCAAGGACCAATACGCTGAGTAATCGTCCGGGCCTTGGGGATAAATGACAAGGGCCGATTCAATTCAAAGAGTTAGACTTGGAGGACTAACAAAGCGTGATGGGCTAGAAGTAGCCTAGAGGAGCTCAGTTCGAAGTCTTGGGGATAAATGTAAAGGTCGAACGCCAAGCTTCTATAGAGGAGTATTGGGGTCTTGGGGATAAATGTCGAGGGCCGATATGAATCGAAGAGTTAGACTTGGAGTACTAACATAGTGTGATGGCTTAGAGTCAGCTTAAAGGAGTTAGAGACCAACAGGCTTTGTGATAGAAGTTACGTGAGTCTTAATATCTTGGATTCTTGGGGGTGTGTGTTGATTAACCGTTGTGATTTATTGGTCCATGTTGTTGCGATTACGTTGATTGCATGTGTGTGTTAATGAGCATTATGATTTAGTGATGCGTGAATGCCAGTTTAATATTTTGTAACAAATGTTTATGTTGAGCATGTTGTTTGTGCATAGTTAGAGACGGCTACTTACATAGTATTTTTATACTCACCCCCCTCTCCAATTATTGTTTTCAGGTGAGGATTCGAGTTACGTTCATGGTGATGGTGTGGAGGAGAGTCAAGAAGAAAGACCATGGCTAGTTTCTGTGTAGTTTAATTGGGTTTATAATAGGTTGTTATGAGTTTATCTGTTTGGGTTATGTATTCTGTTAGAACCCTGATTGTGCAAAGTTCAGGCAGTTAGAAAAAACTTTAACTTGTGTTGTTACTGAGTTTGACTTCTCGTTAAAAGTTAGATCATCAGATCCATTGAAAGTATGTTAAGTTTGTTTATTTTAAAACTTGTTAACTTGAGAAGTGGAAGCTTGGATAAGTTCTTTAGTTGGATTTTTTTCCCTTTTATTGTCATTATTCAATGTAGCGCAGCGGAAGCGTGATCGATTTAGGCGTTTAGTTGATTGCTATTATTTTTGCATGGTTAAGTTACTATCGAATAGGTTGTTGGGCTATTGTCGTTTACTCAAGTTTGTTTAGATTTAACTCTAATATAAGAGGATTGTATTACTTGTATACGGAGGACAAGTTATTTTGTTTGTCTAAATTCACAGGTTTATGTCGAGCAAATAAAATGGTTGAGTTTTCGCTCTGTCAAAGTGGTTAGTGGTTTTAATCTCTTGTATAAGAGAGACTTTTTAGGTTGTTTTAGTAACATGCCCCACTTTGAGTTGTTTGAAATTTGGGGGGCGTTACATCGAATATTTGTGGACAGAGGCAGTTCTATAGATATATTGTCTGTGAGTGCATACAAAGCTTTGGAAAGGAGTGACAGGAGGTTAAAAAACAGCCAAACACCACTAGTCGGGTTTGGCGGAGAACATGTAATATCTGAGGGAAGCATGGAAAAACCCGTGACGTTTGACAGCGAATCAAGTAGCATTTTAAAAATGGTTGAGTTCCTTGTCGTCAACTATGCCTCATCCTACAATGCGATATTGGGTAGACCGTACCCATCATACATAGTTTGAAGGCAACACCCTCCACATATCACCAATCCATGAAGTTTTCAACATTCGAAAGGGTGGGTGAAGTTAAGGGAGAACAATGCATGTCGCGATAGTGCTACTATACTACCTTAAAGAGCAACAGAGTAAAGTAACTAGCATGTTTCAAACTTTCTTTTTCGTAGCAACATTTAGTTTTTTTTGCATCCGGTTACTGATTGCTTAGGTTAGATCTATTTAATGACAAATGCATGTTCGTTTCAAGATAGGTTAGATTTTATTTTTCTAAAATTGTGTGCTTGTTTCTTGTTTGAACGAATTTCAAGCATTTGAAATTTTGTTAATTATCTTTTTGCAATTATTTGAGAAATTATCTCCATCTAAAATATACACTCCTCGAGTAGAGGGTTGGTTAAGTTAATGAACGACAAAACCTGATCAAGGAACTTAAATAAGGACGAACCAAAAGCAACCCAATAAGCTAGAAGCCAGTCAATGAAACCGAGGAAGATCAATGACAAATCAAGCCTAAATGATCAAAAACTCAAAGGTACTAAAAAAGACATGTGAACGAGTCCAGCAAGGTTAAAACTGAAAGTGGGCAAACGAGTCAAGCAAATAAACAAAACCCAGGGTATTAAAGGCAAGCAAACCAGTCCAACTAAGTTAGAGCCCAAGGCCAACAAGAGTCCGAGGCCAGCAAAAGACTACTATTAAATTTAAACGTATAGTAGAGCCTAAGATACTTGATTAAAACTAATTACAACAAAAGGATATGTTGCTATTCCATAGAAATGGTCGGCACATGAACAACAAAGTCTTCGAAAGCCAAACAACAAGTACTCTCAATATAGAAATCTAGCATTTCATTAATGCCTTTTATCTTATATTTTAAGAGTGGAGGCTACTGTTATAGGAAGACAAAATTGAACCTGACAGGTGAACTACGTCACAGGTCTATAACTCAAAGCATGACCAGATCTAGGGCATGACCAGATCCAAGGCACGACAAGATCTAAGACATGACCAAGTCCATGGCTGAGAGCATGACAAGATCAAGGGCATGACCAAGCCTAGCTCATGACCAGATCTGACCAAGTCCAAGCATGACTAGGATTTCACTAGGTCTAAAGCATGGCCAGGCCCAGGGTATGACCAAATCCAAGGTGTGACAGCGTCCATGGCATGACGAGGTATGACCAGATCTAGGGCACAACCTGGTCTAGGACATGACCAGCTTTAGGGCCCTGCAAGGTCCTGGCCGACCAGGTCACAACCAACCAAGTCCGACTACTAGAAAGTATAAATTTAAGGCCGATTTAATGAATATACTCTCGAGGTAATTATAACATCACCAATGAATCACAACGTATAGAATGGGGGAATTATTATGGGAAAATCAAGTCAAGCCCAGCGAGCTACAAAAGGATAAATTAGACTCAAAGAGGAAAGACCCAAATGAAGGAAATCAACAGGAAGGCCAAGGCCTGACACACAGAAGGGTCGCGATCTGGATCGGTCGAAGCTAACCCGGGGTCGGCGCCGACTAGTTTTAGACCACTTGCCAAGAACTTCAACAAAGCCCTCCGATGGCCCTATGGAGGTTGGCCTGAACCTACCTCGCTAAGTAAAAGTCTACTGCAAGCCACCGGTCCCTAGCTTGGTTCAACATTTAACCCACAAGATGCACACACCCAACATGGTGTGTTTCCTAAGGGCATCAGGGTTCGACTTCTATAAATATAACAGTAAGTTAAACCCTAAAGTTAGGTTGAAAACCCTATTCTCCATACTTGACAAACTTCTGATTCTAACTTGGACATCGGAGCCTGTGCGGCTAGCACCACATTGATGTTCAGTGCTATCTATTTTGCAGGTTGACGTTTGTTTCTAATTTCATTATTAACAATCAGTGCTAATTTGACAAAATCCTGAAGGGCCAAATTTTTACCTCAACAATTTGCATTTTCGATCGTAACTTTGCAATATAATTTGAATGATGTATAAAATTTCTAATCAATAACAAAACAAATTAAAAGAAAATCAATAATTAACATTAGTTGGAGTTCAATAACTTGACCAACTAAAGCAACACCCAAGAAGAATTGACTTTGACAAACCACACTTCCACGACAAATATACTAAACTCAAAAATAATATCTCGAAACAGAATCAAGTAGTCTTAATTAAAGCTACATATACATCAAGACCCTAAATAAAAAATAGTAACAACAATAAACATTGTTTCTTTTTAATTACCCATAAGATAATTAAGCATACTTCTAAGGAATCAGAGACATAAATTTTGAAGACACCCATCATTAATTAAATCCATCAGGCGATTGCATCTGCACATTAAAGAGAAGAAGAAGAGGAAAAAACAAAGTTAAAGACACACAATTAATTATTATCTGGAACACAAAAGAAAAAGTAAATAAAATAAAAGAGATAAAATTTGGTCGAGAAAATAATTAAATGTCCCACAAATTGCCGTAAGTGGACTGGACATTTGAGGGCCCACCAGAGGAAGAGATATAATTGGCTGAGTTTGCAATTCTATTGAATGACAACAACCGTCTGATTGCTACAATTGTATGATAGGGAAAGATTTGAGACCGTTTGTTTGACTGCTTCTCACATGGATTTTGCCTTTGTTGTGTTGTGGTGAGATTGGCCCATTGGATTTCGATGTCTCAAAGAAAATAAACGGACATTCATGAAATAAATTCTATATGATATCTTAGCCTTCACTTGATTGAAATATGTACAATGAGAAGATGAGTAGGAAAGGATCGAAACATTTTTTAGGGTCTACGTTGTTCGGTTGTTGGATCGGGGTAAGATTAATCTATTGGCCGGTACGAGTGTAGGTCAACTAGTCTAACTTGATTCTTAGATGAAACCAAAATTGAGGTGGCTGTAATCAAATCAGTCAAAACATTTTAGATCTATGAAAATGATTTGACTGACGTTTATTAGACACAAACCAACCAAATTGACTAATTTAATCGATTTAGTTGTTTTGAACATAATCTCAATCCGTTTTCTCTTGTGTGGATTTGCACGTGAGTATAATCCAAGAGATCTATGTTGAGGACCATTAATAACAGGTAAGATTAAACCATTTAAGGATGATAAATCAATGGAGGTTGGAATAATTTTGGCAGGTAGTTTTACACTAGTGGATGTATAAGAGAGAAATTACAAAACATATTTATAGCATGTATGTCGGGGTTATTCRAGGAATACAAATTTTAAAGCTACATTTCAACGATTATCGAAACGCAGATGCATTCAATAAATTAAGGATTCCTAGGCAGTTAGGTAGCTTGAGGTATTCAAAGAACTCTTCTAAGGTGACCTCAGTTCAACCCATGTTAAAAAATTGAAACCTTGTTTTCTCTCAAAAGTGGCATTGGGATAAGTCGAACCAGAAGGTGGGCTATGAGAACAATCCAAGAAGTAGGACCCCAAGGAACCATTAAAATCTTCTAATAGTAGGGCTATGAGAACAATCCAAGAAGTAGGACATCGAGGAACCATTAAAACCTTCTAATAGTAGGATGAGATTGGAGTTGTTAAAGATCTCACATTGAACAAATAAGGGACTTAATAAAAGTTTATAATAGACATTGACTACCCATCTCATAGTCAATTAGTTTGAGATGGAAACTCATGAATCTTGATATGATATCATAGCCTAAAATACGAGTCAAAATAACCATGATCTTGAGTGGGCATGTTAAGGATCCCACATTGAAAGGATAAGGGACTCAATAAATTTCTCTCATGTTTAATTAGTTTTGAGATGCAACCCCATGAATATAGAATGTATGTACCTTGAGTTGGAAGAAGAGAGAGGGATTCCGAGGTTTTGAATCCTTCATTGGTTGCCGATCCTATTTGTTGAGTAGTGTGGTCAACTGATTTGTTGATCTTGTCCTCAATCTCTGGGTGGATCTTCCTCTTCAGCATCCTTCTCATCAACTACGTATAGGTGGCATCATAACACGATTATCACATTATTTGTAACCCTACGTTGTCTCTATTTCTTATGAGTCTTAAAATGTCTGTCAGTAATAGAGTTATTTGTAACCCTACGTTGTCTCTATTTCTTACGAGTCTTAAAATGTCTGTAATAGACGTATATCACTGATTTGGTCTATTGATGGTAAACATCTTTAGTGATAGATTAATATAGATGCATTTTCTTTAGTACGATGGACGAATAAATGTTAGTAAGTGGTATACGGAAAATAAAAAAATATAAAAATAGTCATATTTTAAAAAGTATAATAATATTGCTATATTTGTAAATATTCCGTCGTGACATCTGTTAAAATTTTTATTTTTTGTTTCTGGAATAAAATCTGTAAATATGCTGTAACATCCTTTAGTTGACACGTATAACAACAAGGGTTCGCCAATATTTTTGTCGTATTGTTCTTTTTCTTTTTCATGTTTTTTAATTTTCTTTTGTTTTCACTTTTCTCATTCTTAAAATTAGCAATACGATATATGTTTTGTACTTTAGGTTTCAACCGTACTCGTCTACCCTAGGGAATTATAATTTTCATGTTACTTTTGTAGGTTTTTTAATTTTTTTAATTATTTGTTTTTCTTTTTTAAGAAAATAAGTTTAAATTTTTTTATAAGTAAGTATTTTTAAAATAAACAGTAAATAAAATTTTACTTGGGAGTGAGGTTGGATGACTTTAAAAATAGTTGTTTCAGCCTATTAAAGGCACTTTCTCAAATTTTATGTGTTTCGCTTTGTCAACAATAATTTTGAAAAGTTTAAAGATGTAATAAGTTTATTCTAACTATAAAATTATGTACTCTTAAAAATCATCCAAAATGGCATTTGGATAACTATCTTTATAATTTGTAAAAACTGTCTTTTTCATTAAAACCAAATGCAATAAAAAATTTTAAAATTTTTATTAAGCATGTTTTGGTTTTTAAAGTCATACCAAACTCTCTTTTTTTTTTACGTTTTAAAACAAAAAAAAAACTAAAAGGAAAGAACGAGAGCATAGTACTCACTCGTTGGAAATTCTTAATAGGGTGTGAATCCTCCTTAACACGAGGGATAAGCTTCTTGGCAAACGAGAGGCTACTCTTAGTTCTCACATCAGCTGTTTTCTTATGCATCACTTTTTGATCACCGTTCTTCAGTCTCATTCCAACCTCACTGGCATCTGCCAAGAACAGATCCGCCAGTGTGATTCTCCTCTCGCCTCCTTTCTTCTTGTCCTCGTTCTCAATCTCGATAATCCTACTGTATTTCGATTCGAACTCATAACCCCGAAGGATCAAATCTCTCTCTTTCTCGCCGCTTACATCCTTCCCTTTGTGTCGAAACGCGGTCAACATCAAAGGGTTCAGCTCTTCGTCTTCAAAGTAATCAATGATGTCCTCGTCTTCCTCGTGGACGAAAGATTTCTCTTCTTCTTCCTCTTCTTCGTCGTCTTCTTCTTCCTCACTTTCGATAACCAAATACTCATTCGGCTCGGTCGGGAGCTTCAATGCTTCGAACCCTAATGTGCCAATGGTGAGAATGCCATCTCTCCAGTCATGAAGGGCTTCCACATCAAGGTCCACTTGCTTCAGCAATGCATGCCTATCA
The DNA here is from genome assembly GCF_001995035.1 of Momordica charantia. Next base: position 8,410 of record NW_019104810.1, on the reverse strand, counting down.
ACATCATTGATCGCAGTCTCAGCCTTTTTGGTCCGATTTTGGGCATACCCCTCTGCAAAAAAAATTCAACAGTTCAATGCCAAACATAAAATTTCGAGAAGAACAATTTTATTGCCCCTTTTTTTAAGTATTGAAAAAAAATGCTCTCTAATTTGTCAGCTAAAACGAGAAGTTTAGAGAAAAACCCTTGAGAACGCTATTATGAAAAGTCCTGTGCACCCAGTTGAAGATCTGAAGAAAGAAAAAACAAACAAACAAACCGTGTAAATAAAGCGAAAGGGGGAACCATAGAGAAAGCTGAGAAAGAGATGAAGCTGACCTTCATTTCTGTTCAAAGTTAGTGATTTAGAAAGGGAAAATGAGGGAAATAGATGATGATGAATATGGGGGAAGGAGAGAAGTGTTGAGAGTAAAAGAAGTAGGGGGCCAAAAAGAAGGTGGCATAAGGAGAAGACATGTGGGAGAGAAGTGGGTCCAAAGAAGAAGCCATGTTTGTAGGGTGAATGGCAGGTTTGACCACTCTCTCTGTTSCCCTCTCTCTGGCTTCATCGATCTCCCCAAATTCCAAGAATCATTTCTTTCCTATATACATATTTATTTCTCTCTCTCTCCTCCCCAATTTTAGCACCGCCATCTCAAATTCCATTTATAACCATAGTAGAAAAACTTTTATTTTCTATTAGGTGAAGTGTTTTGTAACTTTAGTTGTTTCCTGTGGTTGAGGTCATTTACCGCGTGTCACGTATTAGTAATTAAGAAAACAAATCTATCTAAAACAACATTGTGTATCGTTGAAGCCTCGCCAGTTCGGTATATAGCTTTCGAGTCGACCTATTTTGTTATTATTATTCGGCCGACCTGACGAAGGTGTGAGCCGACCTATTGAAGATGTCCGCATGTGTGTAAGCAACATGTTATTCCTGACAACACGTCGTGTTCCGCAAACGGTTGGATGACTGTTATGTCACTGTCGGAAGCTCCTATAAATAGGGATGCTTGCCCTTTAAACAAGGTAATACCTGAATCAATTCCTACTTTGGGCTTAGACTGAATTGAGGCTCACTTGCTCGTTGGAGTGCTAACCTTATTTTGCAGATTCTTTGGTAGCAGTGATAGAGAGGTCATCCTGTCTGTTCCGTTCTATGGGGATTTCAAACTTGATCGATTTTCAGATCAAACACTTGTTAATAATTTTTAAGAAACGTTTTTAAAAGTTTCTTGTTTTTTGTTTTCATTTTGATTAGTTTTTTTCTAAAACATAAATTAAAATGATGTGTTATCATTATTTCACCTATAAAATACATAATAAATATTAAAAAGCAAATCTATTATATTTTAAATTTTAAAATTTTAAATTTAATTTTTATATAGAACTTTTACTTTTTTTAGTTTAAATTTTAAATAACAAGAAAACCAGTTCTATTTTTTGTACAAGTGAGAGGAAAAAAAAGAAACATGAATGTTGGAGGGTAAAATATGACTTTGCTACGTGGTGATCTCTAGAAGAAATTGGTATGCTAGATCTTTTCCCATAATCTTGGAAATATAAAGTTGTCGACCTTTGAAGCTCAACCTACTACATGACCTCATTGGTTGAAGGAAACGCCATTCACCGAGATTAAGATAGCGACCTATGGTAACTGCCTAACAAATTTTTCCAAATAGCCTAACAGAACGGGTATACATGAGCTCCACCATCTGACACTCTGTAAATAGGAACACCACTCTAACTCTAGGTACGAGGTTTGATTCCTCGACTTGAGACCTAAGATCGGTATATTATTGGCTTTAGTGTCAAAGTGTTTTTTTTCTCTTGTACAGGTTTTTTCTCACTAAGCTCGCTTCGAAAGCTCAGCCAAGGCTTGATCCATATTGATCCTCGAGCCAGGTCAAAATTCACCATAAACAACGAAAAATGGGAAACATTACCAAATGTTTAAAAAGTATGTTTCATTTATCCCAACTTTTTTATATGTTTTCACATTTATTTAGAATATATTTGGATTAATTATTTGGATTAAGATCTTCAACTGGTTTGGATTAATTTGTTTTAATGTAGATTAATAAATAAAGAGAAACATAAATGTATGCAGTGTTTAGCTAAACTTAGTTTATTTAAAAAATCGAAATTAAAAAAAAAATAATTATCAAACACGAATTTAATATATTTATGATTTTATTTGTTGCATAACATGTTGGCAAGGGATAAGGCACATATTATTTTTACTTGAAGTTGAAAGTTCTATCTCCCTCCTCACATAACTTATTTATTTTTAATACAACAACTGGGGTGAAGAATCTGAACTCACCCCTTGGATCAAAGATAAGTGTCAATTACCACTAAGCTAACCTCATGTTTGACCCTAGATTTGTTTAACTAAAAAAAATATTTATAGAAGTTTAGCCATGTAGTAAAATATTTAAAAATAGGAGTTAAAAGAAATGCATACAAGGGAGTAATAAACTACGGAGCAATAGTAATTATTTACTATAATTATAATAATCTTAAATATATATATATATATATTATAATAACAATCAAGGTTGAAGTTAATAGGGATTTTTTACTTTTAGTAGTGGATTACGCATACTAATAATTTTTGTTGCGGTAAAAAAAATAAAAAAATAAGAAAAATCTATGCATTAATATTTATTATATAAAATTAATAAGAACATAATAATTACTAGATAAATGAATTTATTATTGTTAATTTTTTTTTTTTGAGTAAAATAGTCTTCATCTTTCTAAGACTAATGTTTGTTCCCAATTTTTATCTTTTATATATCGAGGACAAAAATTATTTAGTGCAGTCATGGAATTATAATGATAGAACCTAACAATCCCATCATCAACCTATTCTAAAATATAATTACATTTAGATATAGAGAACAAAATACAAACTATCTACGTAACAAATCGACCCAACTTAAGAAATTAAAATCATTTCGACAAGAAAATGACTTAAAACCAAACTCAAAAAATCAATAAGACAATTTCTTTATAAAAATTTAAATGCAGGTCGTAATATCCATTTAGCTAAGTATAAATATAAATAGAGACCATTGCACATACTAATGTAGCTGAAACTACTATCAATTTTTGTACAAAATTAAAAGAAAAGAATCAAATATGACATGATTTAAAAAAAATCATCATTACATTCTCAACAGCACATGTATGTAGAATATCTATCAAGTCTTTCGTCTAATAAACTGATAGTGTGTGATATCATAGACACTATGAAGACGGTATTAATAGATATATATGAATAAGATAAATCACATTGGTAGATGTCTATTAATGATAAAAGAAATTAATTGATAGACATCACTGCTCGACACTAATGATCATCCCATCTACCACACAAAATTGTTATTTTTGAAAAATCTTATTTAAAAGTATATATGACAAAACTATTTGACATCCAAGTTAGTGAATCATYTTTATAATTAGGGCTCATTGTCTATCTTGAGCAATATTGTGACCGATGCAAGGCTCAAACTTAAGACCTTAAGATACATAGTACCGCAAGACTCAAACAGTTGCGGTTACAGAGACATCTCTCTATGACCTTTCAAAGCGATAGACTGGGCGAACTATTATAGTTTAAATATTTTTCTGCATAATTACCAATTTCGATTTTCTAGCTTGACATTTTGCATTTGGAATTTTGCAATTATGCTCCTCATGGCTTGTGAACAATGTTGTAGTTGTGCAAAATTAATGTTTTATCTTAAGATTATCTATTTTTCTTCTCGAGTCACGCCAACCCTGCTATATAGCCAGCTTTTAATATCACATCATGGGCTGGCTTCTTATTAGTAATGCAAGAAAGCAAACTACTCTCTAAAATTGGAATACAAACCACACTTAAAAAACAATTTATTAAGGTCGTTTACTTGGCCGCAATCGTAATCAATGAATCGTAATCTTTGATTCCGTTTYTTTATGGACTGTAATCAAATGGTGGGACCACCTCAAATTTTGTAATCTCATTGCATAAAAAAGTGTAATCCTATTACACCCCTACAACCCCATCAATGGTATTCTCATTCCCTATTAGGTTGACCCCACATATATATATTATSATTAATGTACCACTTTTATCCTTCCTCTTTCATCTATGGATTAGATCCATATAATTTTTAATTAGTTTTTTTTATATTTTTTATAATTTCTTTCTCCATTTATAATATACTTTCAATTTTTYTAGTTGATGTGATTTTATTATATAATATGATAAATTAATATTAATTAATATCAATAAATTTTTTAAATAGATAATATTACTTTTAAATATTATAATAATATGTTGTATTAAAGTTTGGTTATTCTAATAAAAATATTTTATTTGATGTAATTTTATTTTAATTATTCATTATCTATTAATATGAGATAAATTGTTATAATAAAAAATATTTACTATCAATATTATAGTAATAAATTAAATTAAAGTTTATTATTATTGTAATTTAGAAAAGATTAACACCTAATTAGCTAAAACGGAGGAAGAGGTATATTAGTAATTGTTATATATCTAATTCAGATTTCGATTCCATATAATTTTAGTAAACAACATCAAAGGAATTCTGATTACGATTCTAGAAAATTTATGGTAAACAACATCAATGGAATAACATTACGATTTCGATTGATTTTATTACGATTGATTTCAATTACGATTGCGGATAAGTAAATGTGGCCTAAATGGTTTGGTTGATATTGAAGGGTGAAGCACTTAACACAATAAACCATTTGTTAATTTCTTCATGTGTATAAATTTGCTCTAACTTTTTTTATTATGTCCCTAAAATATTAAGCATATTTAGTTATTCATCATCTTTAGTCACGTGAATAATTAATGTGGTAGGAGTTCACAATACATTCAAAATTAAGATCAAGTTACATGTACCATTATTTGATCATATAGGGATAGTGTCTTTTTTTTTTAATAGTCTTACTAGGAAAATACGTATACACGTGATTATATATATTAAAATTTGTTGAATCATAATGAAAATTATATTTGGTATCTCCACTAACTTGTTTCCATATGGACCATCTAGATAAGATCATTTATAACAATTACAAAGATCGTCCAAAACAAAAGTGAGCAAGGTAAAGTAAAAAGTCATATTAATATTATAGGAATAATTTAAGTTAGGCTTGTGACACTTGATCCTGTTATATGTATATTTCACTCTTAATATATATATGACTGAATATGGTAACTTAAGAGCGAATAGAAACTGAATTACTATAAGAAAATAGTCAAATTTATCTAATATTTAAATTTTTTATTATAAGGATTGACAAGGCTTTAGGGATGATAACTCCTAACAGCATAGACGTGTTTTAGTTGCTCGTGTAGAGCGGATGTAGTGACCTTGAATAACTTTGGCCTTGTGCCCTAAGGTTCCGTGCAAATAGAGTTTATTGACAATCCGAGCATAGCTAAAGTGGCAAGACATATATCATTCATCAAAAGGTTCGAGGTTCAAATGTCTATCGTACATGTTGGTTCACTAAAAAATATTTATTTTGCCAAAAAAATAAAAAGAAGAAAAGAAAAAGGAAATAGAGTTTATTACAGGTGTGTGATTTCTAGCATAACATGTCTAAGGATAGTCCATGCCTGAGATGGTATTAAAGTTGGAGGTCTTGTGTTTGAATCCATATGTATTTATATTTATTTCTAATTGTTTGGTCTTATACAGATTTTTCAAGCCCAACACTGAGGGATATCTATATATGAATTAAATTTACTAAACTCATCAACTTAAGGTTTTGGGTTAAGGCTATCATTGTCCTCGTACTTAATCTAATACACCCATTCATAACTAATGATATTGGCATTTGGTGGGAGAGGAACAAGAATTTCAAATTTTATTTACTTGAAGAGCAGTGAGTTCCTCTAGCATAGCAGTGAACTAGTAAGAATGAGAATTTTTTTTTTTTAAGCTAATGCGAGGTTTGGGCAATGTTAAGATTAGCACACGTGAGTATTGAATGAGTGTTGGAAGTTGTAGGCTTATTGGAGGCGATTTGTAAATAAACAAAAATGACTTGGGAAATGTCAGGTAGAGTAAGAGACAACAGTACTGAGATTTCAATAGTAGAAGGAGGTCATTCTAAAGTATGCAAATAAGAGGTACGAGGATGGTAGCGTAATATCAGTAAGAGGCGATTGGCATAAGGGAAGAGTACGACATATGCTATTGAAGGTGAGAAACTTGTGTTGTTAGAGGGGAAGGGAACTCCTTAGGAAAAGATGTAGAGGTTAACCTATACATCTTTGGAAGTGGAGAGGATAAGTGCAAGGAAGTTGTTGAGGGGTCATTGAAGGATGATTGTTTAGAAAAGGGGAAATTGACTCATCAAAGACAACATGGACTAAGATACAGTTGTGATTGGTGAGAGGATGAAGGCCTCTATACACCCTTTGTGAAAAGGACTATAACCAAGTAAGATACGAAGAAAGTTTTTTTTTTCTTTATCTAACTTATGTTTTACGTGTTAAAAGAAAAAAATATAAATCAATCAATCCTTCTATAAGTTCTTTAAATAGGAACTATCTGATTTTCCCCTTCCATAGGTTAAAAGCATATAAGTAAGTAACAATAATAAAAGAATAAGAGATAGGGTTAACATTACAGGGGTTCGTCCAATCTTGGGACTATGCTCAACTTTCTTCAAAAAAGCGGGTTCTACTATAGTTGGGAATATTACAATGGAGATTTCACCCAAGATAATACTATACATGATTATCTTGCTTCTAAGTACCCTAATAATGGCTACCTGGGATTACACAATTTAAAATACCATCACTAAACCCACGGGATACAGACTTCTTTTCGCACACTGTCCACAATAACTCAAGTCTCTTTTATTCGGATTGTGTACAAATGAATACAAGCCCCAAGTCACCTATTCATAGGAACTTTAAAGCCTAATACTAAGTCTAAATGAAAAAAGGATTATGTAGTTTTTTCCTCTTGTTTTGGCTTCATTTATCGAACAATCTCCAACTTGAAAACAAAACATAAAACTTGCTTCCCACTGCAACAACAGTCTCTAATAATCTTAGAAGACTCCAAGGTTTCTTATGCAACAACTTATGATCTTCTTAAAAAAATCTCCAAGACTTCTCCTGCAAGTTTAAAACTTGTAAAACAAAATATCAGAAATCACTGCTCTCATCTGTCTTTGCCCTAAGGTCTAGCAATCTACTTAGTCTTGTCYCCTAGACGTAAAAGACAGAGCCACTTGCTCACACTCAACCCAAGTGGCAATATATAAAGTTTCCTTCTTTGTTTTAAAACACTAATTCTTGAAGAAAGAACTTCTCATTGATGACTTGACAACTCTATTCAAACGTGCTGCCAAAATTGAAACTCCACTCTTTCCTCGACACCTACTTGGTTCATCTTCTTTGATGCAACTATTCGCTAACGCGACTTCATCAATTCACCCATCCATCTGACAACTAAGGATAATCCCTAACAATCTAAAGAACTTGTTTTTGTTTTTTGACTTCTCAATTGTCGTTCCAAAATTGATGGCAGATCCTCCTGATGTGTTTTGGTTGTGTTTGTTGCTGGCTTAGTCCTACCTCTTTGGACACCATCTACAACCCGCATCCATTCTTTCAATGACCCTTTGATAACACTCAATCGCGATGTGAACTGTAGATCTCTTTGGCCAACTGCCACCAACTTAGATCCTTTGGTGAGCTTCCAATGGTTTCCACCAAACACACTCTGATAACCATCATCGTCCAACTTACCTATCTGATAAGGTTCATTATGATACTGCGTACATACCTGACATCTCGCAGTAATAATTCAGTCCCACTATTGGTCTTCAATCGTATATTTCCAAACCCTCTAGTCTTGGAAAGTTTTACATTTCCCATCCTCACACAGCCACGATTGCCTCCTTTGAAAGATGCGAATAATCTCATATTTGAAGATATGTGTACTGAAGCTGCAATGTCTATTACCCACGCTGATGAATAGTTTTCTGTTTTTATGTTGCTCTCATCACAGACGAGAGTATCGTTCATAACTTCATTTGCCTCCACCATACATCTTTTAAGATCCTCCTTTAATATTCTATAGTCTTATTGACGTGACTCTTTTTGTGGCAGTGAAAATATTTGGTCTTCTAATTTCTCATGCTATACTTTTTCTGCTTGTCGTCAGATACAATATTCTCTTTTCTACCTTATTGAACAGTCAATCTTTAGTCTTGTTTGGAAGTAGACTTTTTCCACTCTCTTCTTCCTATGAATTTCTTCAACAATTGTCGAATCACAAATTTCTGAATATTTCAAAGATTTGTCCCCTAATGAATTGTGTTTGGGGAAAGAATACCCTGGACACGTGGAGGACCCCTACTGGTTCTCCA
>NW_019104809.1:120591-138211 GCF_001995035.1 Momordica charantia | reverse complement strand
ACCCATCACTTTTCGGCGTCGGATCAGCAAGCCTATGGCTTTTGGAACTCGATTTTGGGAACCCGAACATCCTCGACATCGACCCACTCCCAGATCCGATGAACAGCGGCATGACACAAATCCGACTAGATCTGATCACGAACGGCAGCTGCGGATTCGCGAACGGTGGCTGTCGCGATCATGAGTAGATCGACGTTCTAGACCAACGAAGGGTGGCGAAGAGAAGCGTGAACCACCCGCGACTTGATTTGGCGTTTCGATTTATGAACATCAGAATGAACATCGGTAACACCATTATATTCTCATCTTTAGATTTGACAGAAGCATGTTTCGTCCAGATCCACGACGTTCTGTCCAAATCTGTAAGGCTCTACCCACGAACACCTAATGCGAGTAGACCCACCACGAGCAGAGACTAGTGCGAACCGGTAGCGACCGCAAACACCCGATCTGTGAACAGACCAATAGCGTGACTCAAGCAGTGTACTTTCCTCGAACCAAATCTAAGCAGATCTGCAGGGACAATGGTGCCGCACCACGAACTGAAACCAGATCTGGATTCCAATGTTGAACAGAATGTGTGACCCGACCACAACAACCCAACAGCCTAGATGGGCAGTCACGAGCAACCCCACGTGGTTTTTGGTAAAATTTTTCAGATTTGTTTTCATCTAAGGTTCATAATTGCTTGGAAATAAAATGAGAATTTAGATCAAAAACGATTATCGACGAAGCCAATGCCCTGAAAGCAATTATGGCACGACCATGGTGCTACATCGTATATTTGTCGATGCTTCCAAGGTTAACACAACTTCGAATCCAGGCGTGCACTCGTCGGGGTCGAATGGAATTGATAAACATGCTCAGAAAGATTTTCTCTGTGTGTTTTTGTATTAGAAACAGTATGCTATTTTTGGTGGTTTTAAGAAATAGTAAAGTTAAAAATAGCATATTCTAAATTTATCAACATTAAAAATAGCTAGAAGACTAAGTTTTGTAAGGACATATTAGTCATTCCCAACATTATAATATATTGGAAAGTCATAATTTGAATCGATTATTTATTAGTTTTGCAAATATTTTGTTCTCCAAATATTTGTTGGCAAGTTTTGAAACTTTTATAAATTCGTTTAATTATGGACAAATTTTAGTCCCATACATTTGGAGATTTTCTTCTAAAAATATAGAAATCTTCCTATATATTGAATTTTATATATGCTATCTAATTTTTCTATGAGCATTTTTACGTGGCCGATAACAATTTAGCATTGAAATGATAATGAAATATTTCTAAAGTTGTTTTGGTGATGCAACTTAATTTGTAGAAAATGAGGTAAAAGATCGAGTATCTAACATTAATAATAAGTTCTGATCCCGTATCTTAAACTATGGTGGACATTGAGAATTTTATTTGCCCATGAATTTTCATTAAATTGAAAATCATTTGTTTACTTATATTATATATTTTTTTGGGCCTATAATTTTCTTTGCTCATCTTTTTGCCGGATGTAGTGCCCATGAAAAATTTCGAATAAACATTAATGGTGATTTAAGATCTTGCTAGCTACCTAATGCATTGCTAATGGTTGTTTCAGATCCTCATAGCTACTAGGTGTGTGAAATGATTATTTAAAACAGTGGTTTAAGATCTTTCTAGCTACATATGTGGGAAATTGGTGATGCTACATGTGTGAAATTTGTGGTGGTTTAAGATCTTCGTGGTTATATTTGGTTTTATTGAGTACGTCCATCTTAAAAATGGAACGTCAGATAGTGTGTCATTTATGTGTTGACAGGTATTTAAAATTATTTCATTATGAATTTATATATGTGATTCATAGCTACAATTATTATTGAGGTAGAAATTGTAATTTTATATGATTGGTTAATTACTCATGTGTTATCGGTGCTAATTAGTAAATTGATCCTGCTATTTAAATTATGTAGTAAATCTAGGGAAATATCTCATTCACAAAGTTTATTAATTTAATGATGTGAAACTAAACTACTTTTTGGTGGAATAATTCATTTATGTATTTTGTGATGTTTTAATTTCCCTCATATCTAACAATTTTGTTAATGCGTGACACAAATCAAATTGTTGTGTTGTGATCCATGCTTTCAGACAATGTTTTGAGAGATTAACATATATATGTTATATAAAATATTTGAAAATGCAGGGAGAGTATTTTAAAAGTAAATATTTGCAACATAAAGAAACATTTGTTTATATTGCTTAGTTGTTGATTGAGTTTTGCACGCAGCGCATATGCAAGAGCAATAGATTGACCAGTCAAAAGAATCGTCGAAATCATATGAGAGATGAATGTGTCGAAATCATCTGAAATCATCGAGGGAAATGGGAGGCCCGTAACATAGTCACCGCAATGGACACCCAACCTCAAAGATTGGAGATCCAATGAAAGAGGTTCAATGAGTAACAACAAAGTTGAAGTGTGACTATGGGAGAACTTATTATAATGTAGGATTGCTCTGAGTCTCATTCCTAAGGTGGTAGTGCTCATAATTGTTATTATAAGGAAGAGTCTAACTCTGAATGAAACTAAGACATTAATCATGCATGGTGTTGATCACAAACAACCCTTTGAGGTTTCACCAATGTGGGTGTTGTAGTGAGGTTGCTACTATGGAGACATGGATAATGCCTTAAAACAGTCATGAATAAGATACGTGTGCATGACCATTTAACACGCAACCCAAATAAAAGAAAACACTATATATTGCTTGTACTATGTGTGTGGTAAGTGAAAATTTGGCCCAAAATACCTAGTTCAAGACTTAGTTCACCGTGTTTCTTTCAAATGTACATTTGCTAACCCTAAGTGAAAGTTCAAACCCAAAAAGTACCTACACCCATTGCATAGTAAAAATGCTCATCTTTATTTTAAAAATCTTAAAATTGTGGGGGATTCTTGGAAATTTTAAAGATTTTATATTTATTATTTTATTTTTATTATGTGACATTACTCCCTTACTTGTTCGGTCAACTCTTCCTAATAAATATGATGCAGTGGCTGCAACTTGTTAAACTTATACATCCCTAGTAATAAGTGATGGTCTATGATAAAAACAACAGCATCTAACAGTCTAATGGACAGGGTACACTGTGTGTTCCAACAAAGTTCTCAACAAATTGTTTATGTAAAATATAAAGGGCTTGTTTTGAGTTTTATAATTTTGAACATACAAGTAATTAGGGATTCATAATAGAACTTAGCCCGTACATTGGAGGCACATCTTCTCGATGGACAGTGTTTACGTACGTTCCTCGATCATAATTTAGAGGCGTTTCTTATCTCTCTATTTTAACGTTGTTTTATTAGATTAATGATGTGTTGGATTATTTTTGAAATTTCTCTTCCCTAAATATGTTTCAAACTTTAATGGATATCAAACTAGTACATTGATGAAATGTTTGGATGGAGAGTCTTCTCTCAATGTTGGCCATGAATTAAATTGAAAAAATACAAATCATCTTCTTACTATTTTTTTAGCTGAGCTTTGATACAATGAAAAAAAAAAAACAAAAATTTTCACAAAATAAGCCAATGCCTTTTAGAACTTTTCTATTATGTTCATTAAAAGTAGTAGTGCTCGAAAGCTTACATAAGGAAACAATTATAAATACATCGAATTTAAAGGGTATTAACCAAGGGTGATATTCTTAATTTACAATTTTATTTTCGTAATAAGGACTGATCAGAGAAAGGAAGCAATTGAAGAACATTATTGCTGTTATATCCAAATCTTCAAATGGGTGATAGTGAAGGATTGAACTATTTTCTCTTTTCTTCTTTTTTAATTTCCATATTGGTTGATTCTTGGATATCTTCCATTGTTATGTGGTTTTCTTATTTTATTGAATTAGTTGTATAATTATTTCTTAACATCCAGTTCCACAAAGCATTTTGCATTTAGATCAAATCGAAGTATCAAAGTTGGTAATGAGTGACTTCCATTCTTGGTGCAGATGATAATCTACTTATTACTTTTTAACTTGTAACCATTCATGTACATGTATGTTCACACAACATGAATGATTCCTTTATTTTGAATAGTAGTTTTCTTTTTTTTTTTCCTTACTAGTCTATCATATGATGAGTTTTTTTTAGTCATATAAAAAGTGACAATTTGATTATTTTAAGAAATTAGTTTATTTAAAAAATCACAATAAAAAGGTAGACGAAGAAGAAAACTTCTTTTTAGAAAAGGAAAAATTGATGTTAGAACAAAATGTTTTGGATTGATTTATCTATCTTTGAGCATATAATAATATTCTACCAATATTTTATGAGCCAATATGAGGGCATGTTAAAAGTTGTTATAGCTAATAAGTTTTTTATGGGTTTTTAACTTGTAGACACCGCATTTGGTCAGACCCAATTTTATTTTTTATAAATAAATAAAACTGAAAAAATATTTATTTATTTCATAAAAATTTCAAAAAGATAAAAAAATAAAATAAAATATTTTAGAATAATCATGGGATTTGAAATTTGAATTTCAATTTGATTTTCGTTGAAAGCTATGTGATTTTCAAATTTTGAAATACACCGAAAACCATTTTAAAAACAAAAGAGAAAATATTAAAAACTACGAGATTTGAAGTTTGAAATTCAAATTGATCGAGATTTTTTTAATTTTTATTGAATTTCAAATTGATTATCTTTTGTAGATTTTCGTTTGGGTAATTTTAAAATATGATTTCAATTTGATTTTTGAATTAAAACGAGATTTTCAGTTAAAGATTACCAGAGGTAAAATTTGAATTCATTATTTTGGGCCTATATAATGGAGGGTTCACCCCACATGAAAGGACCGTGGAAAAGGAATTGTTACAATTTTGTTTCTAAAATTGCTTTTAGTAAAACACTCTCTTCCCTCTCAATCACTCAATCTCGGACAACCCACTTTCTCTCCTTTATTCTCCAACTCTTTCTCCCTCTAAAAATCAACCCTACCATCTATGCTTCTCGTATTCCATCAAGTGCGCTTGACCTTTGACAAATCTTCCTCCATTCTATGGGTATTCTCTCTATTCGTGAGTGAGGTTAGTAAATCTTTGTTTCCTTTTTTCGCATATAGAAATTTTAGTTTGTTTTGCATGTGATTTTTTTTTTTTGACGGGACTATTTTTCGGTGTGAAATTTCACACTTTCATGACTTTTTTCAGTGCTTTTGGGCTGAAAATTGAACTTTTTTGGGGCTGATTTCCTTGTAAAATTTAACAGTTTTTAGGATCATTTTATGTTTGTTAGGCTGAAAATTGGAATTTGTTGGGCTGTTTTCGGTGTAAGTTTTGGGGACTATTTTGGACTGTTTTTTGGGGATGAAAATTTAATCTTTTTTGGTTGTTTTCGGTTTAAAACACCTCATAGTTGGTTGCAGGATGACGCCGCTCCACATCGCAATGTCGTTACGACATTACTCATAAGATATTTTTGTAGGGATGGATTTGCAATGGATTTGGAATTTATATCCCTAATAGTCAACCTAAATCTTGCCCATGGTTAACTTAATAATTTGTGAATTGAATGACCTATCAAGAGAATGCATGACATCAAATAAGCATTGAGAAAGATTGAAATTAGCGTCCTATCAATAGAATGCGTGACTTCAAGTAAGCATTGAAAAGGATTGAAATATATTCATTTGTGGAAATCAATCGAGATGACATATAATTTGGTTCGCTCCGGAGTTATTATTTCTCTTTCATCTAACAATTTCTTGTTGGCTTCACGTCTATATATATAATGACATATTTATATTTTATTAGATTTATGCAACATATTACTAATACGATAAGGTAAGTGTAATAATTGATTGTGACAAACTAAATTTGTGTATACCACCTTAGTTTATAAAAAATAAAATGACTTTATTTTAATAATTTTGATAAATATTTTTTATGTGAATTTCAATCGTACTTAGATGAATTGGAAAATATATTGGATAATGTAATTAGTTGTTATTTCATAAAAAAAAACAAAAAATAAAAGAAAAATAGACAAGCCAAAATCTACCAATTTTAGACCCAATAAAAAATTGTTACTAGGTACAACAATTTTAACTGAAACCAACCGAGAAATCTTAAATTTAGGTAATCTCGATAACCTTTGTTTAGTATTGTTTCATTTTCTAAAACTTATAAATAGGGAGTGGAAAATAAGAAGAAACCATCAGGAAATATTGTATTTCTTGGTCATGTATCTTTCAATAGGTCGAACCAACCAATACAAAAAAGAAACGAAAATTGTGATTGCAAGAAAAGAACGAAGATGAAGTCGGGGCTCATATCTTTGGTTCTAGTTAGCATGTTATTGGTTGGCCAAGAAGTTGCGGCTGATGTATTTCTTAAACCTTTAGAATGCAATATGTCTGTACCACCTCCAGGTTGCCCTTTATCTGATGAAAGCAACAATTCTCTACGAGTTCCTGCTAGTCCTGATGATCATGATTGTTCTGATGTCAACGGTTGTCATGGAAGATAATGCCAATGAACATTTGAACCTCTCTCTGTCTATCGTATATTAAGAAGGAAAATAAAAGAAAATAAGATAAAAGGACCAATTAAAAAGAGGTCAAATATATGAATATTTACATTTGGTGAATGCTATATGCATTTGGTGGGAATAGTGATAAGATATAATTTAATTATTTATAAATAATATGGGTCATCTATTGTATATTTTTAATTATATAATATAAGTTATTGAATATCATTTAATATATTATAAAATTGATTGAATTATTATTTAATTTTTCCAAATATTAATAATTTGATAGCTACAATCTTTGAAACTATATATTGATGAACTAGTTTAGTCCAAATTGAGTTGAATAAATTATGTTTCGTGATGGGTTGGTTCAACTATTGTTTTCCTAAAATCTAACAACTCAAACAAATTTAAAACATTTTTGTTTCAGTACACAACGTGTGGGAGTAAAAGTTCAAACTTACAACCTCTTCGTTGGAGATATATGTAAATTAAGTTATGCTCCCTTTGACAACAAATTTAAAATACTTATTTCATAGAAGATCTTACATTGTATTTTGAACTCACTTATATAACTTTTTATAGACTTTATTATGGTCCAAAGGGTGGAACATGAGAACTAAAGCTTGGTTTAAGATGGTTGTGGTTTTTAATACTGTGCAAATTAGTGTTTCGTAAATTTAAAAGCAAGGATCTTTAAAACAATTTTTATGGCTATATTACCCTTTTTATTTTAGGACTCTAAAAAAAGATTCTAGGTAAATATGAGACACAACAACGCCCACAACTACATCTACATATAAGGCAACGGTAGAAATACTGGAAATCCACGATCCGATGAAGGAGGTGATCAGTAAGCTACAGAGCAATTTTGAGGCTCTACGACGAAGTTGCAAGCAAGATGATGCGAGGTGGTGGAGCTTGGAGAAAGGGAAAATGACCTGGTGGAGCTTGGAGAAAGGGAAAATCCTCCCTTCACAGCTCGAATAATGAAAAAGCCTGACATGAAACCATATGATGGATCAGCATTATACAAAGGGTTAATGGAGTAAAAGCCGCGGGTGATGAAATGAAGTCTCGAGCATTTTATGTGACTTTAAAAGGATAAGCTCGCTGGTGGTATCTACAATTAAAGCTGCACTCCATCGGCTCCTGGAGGTAGTTAAGGAATATATTCATTAACCAATTTTCTGCCCAGCATGACAGGAAGAAACCAGACACGAATATGTTGACTATTCATCAGTTGACCATATAACCGGCGCGAACCTATAGTGAAGCAAATCAACGCACTCGAAAGTAGATGCATGCTGAAGATGTACTTAAAGGCCAAACTCAGGCCCAAGTTCACAATAAAATAAGAGCTATTCAAGCAGTGATTAAGAACAATAGAAGTCGAGCTGTGACAATCGTCAGTGATAAGATTGGACTGTGCGAGTCCATGATCGATGATTGCGGGAGTTTGACCATTCTACGCCTCTCAATGTACCACTCGCCCAAATTTTGGCGAATATCGAGAATTGTGACTTGCATACTATGCTACAGAAGTCAGGCAAAGTGAAGTCGAGTCCAAATAAGGGAAACATAAACAAATACTGTAGATTTCATCGAGATCATGGTCATGACACTTAACACACTGTTATGACTTAAGATATTAGTTTGAGATTCTGATCCAGCGAGGCCATTTGAAGAAGTATGTAGGTAAAAAAGATGCGTGCTAATCGCAAGGAAAAGGGAAATATGATCGTTTAGACTGGGACGACAAAGATCAGTCACCTTTACCAAGAAAAGAGGAAGGCTGAAGGAAAGATACCGGTGGTGATAAACACCATTTTTTGTGGTCGTAACGGAGGTCATTTTGACAACAAGCGGAAAGCTTTAATCCGCGGGTGAAACATGAAGTTAATACCTCATTTCCATAAGATTTGGAAGGAATGCATTTGCCACATCATGATGCCTTGGTCATTTTCCCATTGATCGACAATGTGCGGGTCAAAAGAGTCCTCATCGACGGATGAGCGTCAACCAACATACTGTCCCTCTTGATCTATATGGCCTTAGGTTGGGAAAGATAACAACTAAATCGTTGTCCAACTCCTTTGGAAGGTTTTTATAGTGAATCTGTCACTGCGGAAGGTTGTACCGATCTCCCCGTGATCATCGGTGAATAGAAAGATGAAGTTTGGAAGGTTACCGAATTCATCATAGTGGATGACATATCTGTATATAACGCCATCTTTGGAAGGCCATATATTCACGACCTGCAAATCGTCCCTTCAATCTACCATCAAATGATGAAATACCCAGCAGCTGATGGAGTGGGTATAATAAAAGGGGAGCATAAAGCTTCAGGGAGTGTTATGCTACGACACTAAAAGGCACGCAAAGTTGCTGTAGTTCTTGGAGGATCCACAATCCTATACCCATTAGTTAATGAAATCCTACATGATGAATTAGCCAAACAACTCGGAAGTAGGGAGACGTCGAAGGAATAACTCGAGTAGATCCAGTTGGGATATACTGAAAAGAATGTCAGCATCGGAATGGGAATGCAAGCTCCTTTGATGAATGAACTTGTCAATTTTCTACAAACCAATTCAAATGTATTTACATGGTCCCATGAGGACATGGCAGAAATAAACCCAAATGTAATAGTCCATAGGCTTAACATAGACCCGGGTTATAAACTTGTCAAGCAAGAGCACCGACCTGTAACACTGCACGAAGCGCTGTAATTTTCGAGGAGGTTAATAAACTCATCAAAGCTAATTTCATCAAAGAAGTTTATTATCCTGCATGGTTCTCTAACGTTGTAATGGTGAATAAGGCAAATGGAAAATTGAGGATGTGCGTAGACTTCACAAATCTTAATAAAGCTTGTCCTAAAGATAGTTTCCCTCTGCCCATAATTGACCAACTTGTAGACGCTAGAGCAGGACACGAACTATTAACTTTCATAGATGCATATTCGAGACATAATCAAATAAAAATGCATGTGCCGACCAGAAACACACAACGTTCGTGATTGATCAGGGCTTTATTGCTACAAAGTGATGTCTTTTGTCTAACATATGTTGGTGCGACATATCAACGACTGGTAAATATGGTGTTTAACAAACAAATTGGACGGAATATGGAGGTCTGCGTATATGACATTCTAATAAAAAGTGTGACTTCCGAACAACGTGTGGCTGATCTAATACAAGCTTTGAATGAATTGCAACACTACCAAATGAAGCTTAATCCGACAAAATGTGTATTTGAAGTTTCTTCAGGAAAATTTTTAGGCTTTATGGTTAATCGTCGAGGAATCGAGGCCAAGCCAGATAAAATCAAAGCCGTTCTAGAGATGGTGTCTCCCAAAAAACTTGAAGCAACTCAAATGCTTGAATGGCCAGATACCTACATTGAATCGATTTGTCTCCAGGTCTACAGACAAATGCCTGTCGTTCTTTAAAATTCATAGAACTAAAGGGAAATTTGAGTGGACATAAGAGTGTGAGCAAGCAATCAACAAGTTGAAAGAGTACCTGGACTACAACGCCATTACTCTCTAGACCTGAACTTGGCAATTGCTTGTATTTGTACCTTGCTATCTTGGACTTGGCTGTCAGTTCGGTCCTTATTCGAGATAATGAGGTCGACAAAGTCTGGTGTACTACACTAGCAAGTCGATGACAGATGCAGAAACCAAATATCTAAGCATTGAAAAATTCGCATTGCTTTTAATCACTTATGCTCAGGGGTTGCGGCCGTATTTTCAAGCTCATAAGATTGTTGTCTTAACTTCGGGAAGGTTAATGAAAAGGGCGTTAGAGTTGAGTGAGTATGACATCAATTTCCAGCGTCGAGTATCATTGAAGGGTCAAGCCGTCGCCGACTTTGTGGCTGAATTGACACCAAATAAAATGACAGCCGATTCTAAGAAACAATGGACTATGTACGTCGATTAGTCATCTAGCGAAAAAAGGTGCAGAGCCGAAATCCTTTTACAATCTCTAGAAGGAACACGGTTCGAATAACCATTGAGATTTAATTTTTGGGCGTCTAACAATGAAGCTGACTATAAAGCTTTATTGGCTGGGCATCGGATGGCTCAAGGTATGGGTGCAGCCTGTTTGTTAGTCCTCAATGTTTCCTAACTCATAGTTAACTATATCACTAAAGAATTTCAAGACAAAGACGAAAAAATGGCTAGATATTTGAAAAAGGCGCGAGAAAGTTTTGTAGAATTTAGAGATTTTGTGATCAGGCAAATACCTCGTTGATAAAATCTGACGTTGACACGTTACCAAGGTTGGCTTCAGCTTATTAAATTGACTTACCTCGTACTGTCTCGGTTGAGGTGTCATTCATGCTCTAACGCCATCAATATATGAAGAAGAACATCGTAAAGTCACCGTGCATGCTCGTTGTTGGAAAGATCCAATGGTAGAATTCCTCAAATGAGTACAATCGGAAGACAAACACGAAATAAAAAAAATTAAGAAGACAAGATTCACATTACTTGCTCCTAGATGAGGTGTTGTATCCTTGCCATTATTGAAATGCATTGCCCCATATGAAGCAATGTATGTGATCCGCGAACTATATGAAGGAATTTGCGGAAGCCATACTTGAAGGGATTGACTCCGGTAGTGGAAGTACGTGAACGTGTGTGCTTCAATCTTGTTTTAGAATTACAATGAAGAAAAGACATAAGCATGAATAAAATGAAGTTAGTGAAGCATACCTTTGAAGACACCTGTTGAAATTAGACACCAACGTCACCAAAAAGTCTTCCTCCGCTATCCTCTGGATGTTAAGAACTCGATTTGTGGGAATCGTCTTATAACTGAAAGAGAAATCGAGAGATCAAGAGAGAGATTTTCTCGTTGGAGTGGTGGAAAGTGGGAAGGTGGTGAGTGGGGAAGTTGTGACTTCCCCACCACTCCTCCTCCCTTATATAAGGGTGATTCTCCCATTTTCTTTGGTCGTTCGGTCCTCTATTGATTGAGTTTCCAAAACTCCAACGAGAAAACCTCTCTCTCAATCTCTCGATTTCTCTTTCAATTAAAAAGCGGTTCTCACAAACCGAGTTATTAATATCCAGAGGACAGCAAGGAAGACTTCTTGGTGGCGTTGGTGTCTAGTTTGAAGAGGTGTTTTCAAATGTATGTTTCACTGCCTTCCTTTTATCAATACTTATGTCTTTTATTCGTTGTAATTCTACAAGATCGAAGCACACGCGTTCACGCGGTTCCGCTGCAGGATCAGATCCCTTGAATTGCTATCAGAGCGAAGTTCTGATTTCAATCTTGTTTTGAATAACATGGAAAAGTATGATGGGTGTTTGTCTCTACATTTGATGTATGTTGTTTGCAAATAGATGTTTTTGGTTTTTGGCATTAGATTTACAACTTTTCCGTTGATTCGATCAATGTAAAAGCCGGTTGCTTCAGGCGTTTAATCCTGTAAATGTAGTATATAAGTATGTGTCAAAGAGTCAGTTGAAGTTTTTTTTAACGTTAAATTTTAAATGTTCTTGGCCAACATATTGGGATATCTTCTTATTAACTTTTCGAAAATTGTAATATGAAGTGTTTGGCTTCGACTTGTGCTATATGTACTTGAGTGTATAGTCTGGGTACTTAAAAATAAGGCTGACCTAGCAATGTTATAAACTGAGTATATATGATGTCAAGTTTGTCTAAAAACATGTATAGTAGAAAACCTGGAAATCTGGGAAGATTTCGTGTCTGTTTGGCCAGTATATCAACGTCGTTAATGTTGGAGCATCGTTTACGTGAGCCCAGAAGAAGTCACATAAACTTTTCCTCCTTACCCTTGTTACATCAGTAGTTAACCCCTGTTTAATTCAATTTCCTAAAATCAAATTGTATTCATCGATTTTCTATTAAGTTAATGAGTAAGCGTTTTATGCACAATTTCATTTAAATTCCAACCATACTTTTGCTAAGCTTATTTGGTATTCTTAAGTAAAATATTGGAGTGTTTAGATATCAATTCCTGTGGATACGATCTTTTTATCTCTTGCTACAACGGTTGTGTACACTTGCACACAAGGGTCTTGTGGCGTACAACAAGTTTTTGGCGCCATTTCTGGGGATTGATTCAACTTTACGCTTTACATTTTTGCTTTAGAAAATCTGTGCTAGAAAGATTTCTTTTAACTATTGTTTTGGTGGATCTTGAAGGTGGATTCAGGATATGCAAGAATTGGAATATCTACTTGACAATAAGATAGAGCGTACTTTTGATAGAAGAATAGGAGCATTACGTATACAACAAGTAGAAGTTGGTCCAATGGATCAACTACCGAGAAATCCTAACCTTGTGGTTCCCAATCTAGAAGTTGAAAGAATTAATAAAGGAGAAGTGTCTGTATCAGTAGTTATTCCTCCCCTTAATGCCATTTTTTTGGCTGATGATGGAGAAACAGCCATAGAGCTTATGCTGCTCCTGCATTTCATGGCTTCCATCCGGTTATTGCCAAACCAAAAATCGGAGCTAAAAGGTTTTAATTAAAGCTTGTCATATTCCAAATGCTCCAAACAATAGGTCAGTTTTATGGGAATGCATATGAAGAGCCCCATCTACAGTTGAGGTACTTCGTGGAAGTGAGCGATTATTTCAAAATGCAAAGAGTATCTTAGGAGGCACTGCGTTTGAAATTGTTTCGTTACTCACTGAAGAATAAGGCTAGAGATTGGTTGAATTCTATGCCAGCTGAATCTATTACTTCCTGGAATGATCTTGCTGAAAAATTCTTGATGAAGTATTTTCCTCCAAGTAAGAACCTAAAGTATAGCGAGAAATCAATCATTTTCAACAGGCTAGGAAAATTTGTGAGTGAATCTTGGGAGAGGTTCAAAGAGTTGCTAAGGAGGTGCCCACACCATGGTTTGCCTAGGCGTATCCAGATTGAAACCTTTTACAATGGGCTAAATGAAGCAATAAGGTTGGTGGTGGATGCATCAGCTAATGTGGCATTATTATCCAAATTGCATGTGGAGGCTGTTAACATTTTAGAAAGGATCTCCTCTAACAATTACCACTGGTCATATCCCAGAGCCTCAAGTGACATAATTAGTCAAGGAACTGCTAACGATGATTTAATGGCTTCACTGAAGGCTCAAATTTCCAACCTGACTAATATGGTCAAGAACATGAACACTACTGCTGCAGCATCGTCAACTAGCCATGGAATCAACAATGTATTAGCCATCTTCTATTCTTATTGCGAGGGATGGAGGCAACACCCCACTTTCAGTTGGGGAGGGAACCAAGCACAGCTGGATGCCTGTCAATTTCAGCAAAAGGCGATTCACCACCCTAGTCTCATAATGTCTAATCAACATCAGAAAGTGAAGCCAACAACCAGTTCCTCTAATTATATGGAGAATCTAATTAGAGAATACATGGCGAAGAATGATGCAACACTCCAAAGCCAAGCAGATTCTCTAATATATTTGGAAGTCCAATTTGGGCAAATGGCAAATGTGTTGAAAAATAGGCCTCTTGGTACTTTGCCCAGTGACACCGAAAATCCCAAGAGAAAGGAGAAGGAATAGTGTAAAGCTATAACTATAAGGTGTGGCAATTTACCCCAACCGCGATCATATAAAGGGATCTGTAGAAAATGTGATGGCTGATGATAAAGGAGTGAATGATGCTGGAAAAAGAGCAATAAAAGCATAACCAATGGAAGAAGCCCAACCAATAGAATGATGCTGATAAAGGAGTGAATGATGATAGAGGAAAAAGAGCAGTAAAAGCATAATCAGTGGAAGAAGCATAACCAATAGAAGCATTAGTCTAGAGAAGTGTGGAAACACTAGGGAAATATAGACCACCGCCTCCCTATCCTCAAAGGCTTCGAGAGAAAGGCCAGGATAATCAATTCAAGCAGTTTTTGGATGTTTTGAAGCAACTCCACATCAATATACCCTTAGTTGAGGCTTTTGAGCAAATGCCTCACTATGCAAAATTTTTTAAGGATATCTTGACTAAAAAAAGGAGGTTAGGAGAGTTTGAAACCATAACTTTAACCAGTGAGTGCAGTGCACTTTTAACGGACTAGCTTCCACAAAAAATTTAGGATCCAGGGAGTTTCACTATTCTAATCTCTATTGGTGGAAAGAATGTGGGTCATGCTCTATGCGATTTGGGTGTAAGCATTATCAGGGGTTGGGTATTGGTGAAGCAAGGCCCACCACAGTGACTTTACAGCTAGTGGATAGGTAAATCACTCACCCAGAAGGCAAGATCGAAGATGTGTTAATGCATGTAGACAAGTTCATTTTCCCACTTGACTTCATCATCCTCAATTATGAAGCAGACAACGAAACCCTAATAATTTTGGGGAGGTATTTTCTATCCACTAGTAGAGCGCTAATTGATGTGCAGAATGGGTAGCTAACCATGAGAGTAGATGATCAACATGTTACATTTTCTGTTTTAAATTCACTAAAATTTCTAGTTGATGTAGAAGAGTGTTCTCTCTTCAGACTTGCAGATGACCAGTTGAGTAAGGAAATACAAAAGGAGACCTTGTTAGATTGCTTGAAGAAAGAACTTACTATAGCCTACGAACATGTGGGGGACATTGTCAAGCTGGAGCATCTCAGCCCACGGGCGGCTCCAACGGTGAAGACGAAGAAGATTGACTAAGGGGAGCTGGTTTCCCCTACCCATAACTTAATTTTTTTGTGCTAGTTTATTTTACGTTTTTCTTTTAAATTTTAATGCATGTGTTAGTTTAGACTTTAATTTCATGTGAGTAATGTTAGATAGATTTGAATTCCTAGGGTAGTTTATTATGTTTTTGTTTGATGTTTTAGTGTAATTCCATGAAATGAAAGTAAAATGAAAAGCAAGGTTGAAAATGAGAGGTCCAGTGTAGAATCGCCTAATAATGCATGTTGATTGATTATAAGTTTTTGCCTTTGATGTCTGGTCTGTGAAAAGCAAGGTTGAAAGTTTTTGCATCGGAATCAAAAAGGCAGAAAAAGACAGAGTTGACAGTGACAGCTTTTACCCGAGAAATTACTGTAGTAGAACGAAAAAAATACCTGTTATGCTGAGCTGGGGTCCACTTTATCATTTGTGTTGCCCTAAAATCAAGAGGGGTACAAAAGCTTGCATTTAAGGGGTGTCTCCAACACTCCCTATCCCATCACTCCACTTTCACTTCAAGAAAGCTCCCAATAAACCGTTGAAGAAGACAACAAAGAGAGAAGGGTGGCTGCTATTCTTCATTTTCTTCTTATTTTGTACTCTTACGTGCTCGAGTTTTGCATTTTCCTAATTCTCTTTTCTTGTATGGTATTTAGTAGCTCAGTTATTTGTAAGGGAGAGGATGTTGTCGACTTGTTATTGGGTTGTAAACTTTGTTTTTACTTTATGATGATATATATATTGAGTTGAATTTTTTTTTAACGTTAAATTTTCAATTTGCTTGACCAACATATTGGGATATCTTCTTATTAACTGTTCGAAAATTGTAATATGAAGTGTTTGGCTTCAACTTGTGCTATATGTACTTCAGTTAATAGTGTGGGTCCTCTGGAATAAGGCTCACCTAGCAAGGTTATAAACTGAGTATAGATGCTCTCAAGTTTGACTAAAAACATGAATAGCAAAAAATCTGTAAATCTGGAAAGATTTCGTGTCTGTTTGGCCAGTATATCAACATCCTTAATGCTATAGCATCATTTACGTGAGCCCATAAAAAGTCACATAAAGTCTTCCCATTTACCCTTGTTACATTAGTAGTTAACCGTTGTTTAATTCGATTTCCTCAAATCAAACTGTATTCATCTATTTTCTATTCAGTTGGTTAGTAAGCGTTTTATGCACTATTTCATTTAAATTCTAAAGTCTTTATATTCAACCATACTTTTGATAAGCTTATTTAGTTTTCTTAAGTAAAATATTGGAGTGTTTAGTTATCAATCCCTGTGGATACGATATTTTTTTATCACTTGCTACAACAGTTGTGTACACTTGCACACAAGGTTTCTAAGCCGTACAACACTGATCACCTAAGATTATGCATTAATGGGGTTTGTTGTTATGCTTGTTGGGTCTCATTATGTCCACTCATTATATTTCGCAGATCTGGTACCTCCGAGGTAATATGTACTAGGAGTCATTTTCGTGTATCGATGGTGGCTATTCTCTTATGTCCAGGTTTTATCGTTCGTGAAGTGATACGCGTGGTTGAACATCACCTGTATTATATTCTTCCGACCGTGTAGGAGCCTTACCCCGAGCTGGTTCGGATTGGTTAGTCTGCAGTGTCCTTGTCGACACTCAAGTTTTGGACCCTGACATATGATCCAGTCACACCTTTGTTGGGTGTGTTGTCCTAAACTCGTAGTTTGTATTTATGTAGAAACAAATGTATATTCAATAAAGTTTTATTCAATAAATTTGTTGTTGAATTCATAGCATTGCATTGTCCAACATCCAATAAACTAAACATCCAAGGTTATTTTCATATAATCGGGATAGTATATATATTGGGTATGTATTTGATATACCCCTGATATACAAGGTATATATTTGATATACCCCTGATATACGAGTAGATAATGTCCCGTGAATAACCTAAAGGGTCTATAGTATATGGATAAGGCTGGGTACTTTATCCCGAGCCTTATCTTGGCAACACTATGGATATGGACCACTTTGTAAATGTTACAGAAAACTCGATCCAGGTCATTCTTGTAAAGACCCATAACTTCCCACACACTTCTAGGTCACGTTAACTACCCAACTGATTAAACTTAACCCCAAATACGTCATGCCAACTCCCTGTGCAACAATCATATAAAATCAAGTTCCACTTCTCATCAATTCAACAACAAACCAATTTCATAGAATATCGGTCAACAACATTCGTGGACAACCTCATGAGGCAATTTTATTATTCAAACTAGGCAAAACTAAATGAATGGAAGAAAACTGAAATAGGCACCTATCCCGAAATAAAATTAACAACAAGTGGGAACCTCCCAATTATTCAAATACGAACAAATAGTTTATTGACCATAACATAAGGTCTTAACTAATAACTTAAGCTAAGCAAGAGTGACTAA
>NW_019104809.1:101063-118861 GCF_001995035.1 Momordica charantia | reverse complement strand
TTGCCAAAATTTTGACGGGTACCTCTTCGTAGCACAAGGACTCATCTAGTTGTAATGGTTCAGGGTCCAAAACGTGCGAAGGGTCATGAATGTACCTCCTCAGCATGGACATGTGAAACACATTGTGAACCGCTGCCAACGATGGTGGCAAAGCCAACCTATACGCGACTGGGCCGATACGTTCCAAAATTTCAAAAGGCCCAATGAATCTTGCGCTGAGCTTCCCCTTCTTTCCAAAGCGTAAAATCCCTTTCACGAGTGCCACACGAAGAAACACCTGCACACGTGCTCATGACTACGACATAAGGCTACCGTTAATTCCGCAATCTCCGCGCTCAGATGGGCAATACCACCGAGTTCCGAACGAACCTCGGTGAATTCCGTGCGCAACCCTCTAAACTCCAAGCCCATCTGTCGCGCATTATTTGAAGTACTGGGTTACGGGGCATTCCTTCTTACCCCCTTCCTCGCATTAAGGAGGGTCTTCCTCGCCTTCTGGTAAGGGTGCGTACAGAAGCATGGGTCCGACTGCTAGTGAAAGTGACTGTGACATACTGTCATCTGCCATTATATGGGTGGTAATCGATAACCTGTAATTACAATAAGAACTTTTCGACTCCCCACATACGACACTAGATGTTCGTACCGAAAAATATTCCGATAGTCATAATAAATCCTCGAGAACACTCCAAGATATGAAACCTACAGGGACAGAGGAAATTTTCGGTGGAGCGGTGAAATGCGTCCAAATATTTTGTCAGTATCCAATAACTGAAGAAATTGATTTCAAATAAAAGATAACTTTTCACATACCCTTACACTACCATGATTGCGATGTTTATAGGAGATAAAAAGCAACCGTTGTCATTAGGGAAGTTTCCTGTTTGAATTTTCGGTTTTCAATCGCAATAATGGGTAACTGCATGCATAATGGAAGGGAATAAGTTGAGTTATCACGTGTCTGAATCACTTGATYGAGTTCGGTGAAATGAGTACTTAGTTCGGTGAAATGAGTTCTCAGTTCGGTATTAACCCGAACTGGTGTCATTGTCCCACATGTCCTCTGTTCGTGTTTTCATCTAATTAAATGATCAATGACGTGTCAGAAGAATTGAGGGTCAATCAACACCCTTAATGTTGGTAAATATAAAAATTGACCACTACAAAATTACATGACACGATGACATGGCGAATTGACAGCAACTTTTGAGGAAAAAAAAAAGTAAAAGGTTTCAGCCTAACAATAAGAAAATTCAATGTTTCAGCCTATAAAATTTGAGAAATTAAAAAGTTTTATCCATGAGATGGACTAATTTATCTTCTAAAGTTCTCATGGCTCAGCAAGGATGTGATAGACAACCGAATATCTTGGTAATGCAATTTTTACTTCCAATACATTCAACGAGAGAGTCAAGATTCCAAACAAATAAGTTGAACATAATGATAAGTGGTGTTCCGGTAGATCAAATAATCAAATGAAAAGAAGATATCAAGCAAGAGCGTTAGTTCTAGATGTTGTGAAATCAAAACATGCTGAAATATATACCATGAAACTGTAGAAACGAACAATTCAATTTGTATTAGAATTTTAATTTTCTAAACAATTTATAAATTTTTATTGACGTTGAATTTATATTAAGAACAAAATTATGATTAGGAAATTACCAAAAGAATCTTCAATTCAATGCTTCACATAAGGACAACTTTTTACTTGAAGAGTTGAAAAAATTAAGGGTAAAATATGATCAGAAGTGTATTAGTACAACATGTGGGGGTGGGAGATTGAACACACAATCTCTTGATTGGAGATATATGAAGTATAGTTTAGTGGTAATTGACATATATCTCCTTGTGAGTTTGATCCACATCCGTACATGTTGTACTAAAAAAATAATAATAATAAATATTTTTTTTAGTTTAATGTATCAGATACATTAATTGAGATGGAATACGTAAACAAAATAATACACTTTAATATATCATATATTAAAATTTATATTATTTGAATGTTATTRAAATGAATTTTTTATTAGTATATCTCACATATAAATTAAATTTTCCCCTCAAATATGAAATACATTAATTAGGACATGATCATTAGTCAACTAAAATATTTTAATATCTCATATATTAAAATTATATTATTTGAATCTTATTCGATAAACATTTTATTAGTAAACCTCATATATTATTAAATAATTTATATTCCCTTAATTTTCTAATATATCCAAATACAATAATTAACCAAATATGACTATAAACATTTCAAATTGAATTTTATTTTAACATGATTCATGCAGGGGTGTATGTTTGGTTCCCTATTTCCAAAACGGGTAGTAGGGTTTGTTAACACAAACCCATGTTTATTTTACGGTTTTATAAACTTAGGTTTGCTAGACTAAGTACTATTCTATCTCATGTTGATATAGTATTTTATCATTGTTCTTTTGAATTGTAACGTTGCATATTTTATCTTTTAATTTTCTATCAAATATATTAGCTGAATAAGAAAATCAATTCATTATAATTTGAATAATAAATAAGTAAAAGAACTTAGTTAAAATTTAAAGTAATAAATTATTAATTCATATTTCGAGGACAAAATTTTAATCATAAACTTTATGAGTGAAAACTTAGTTGAAAAATGAAGAAATTAGTCAAATCGAGTTAATTTGATCGGTTGTAACCATACGTGTAACTTAGTTCATTTTTATTAATCCTCTATGTCAACTTTGACTACCAACCTAACCATTTCATTTATACATGTTCTAAACTTCATGTTTTATATAAATTATAATGATAAATTTATATGTAATAAATTTGTTTAAAACAATATATGCAATAATTTATGTACACACTTTAATCACACGTCAAAAAATATTTTAAAAAATCAATAACATAACTAATTAAATATTTATTTCGCATAGTAATTACTCAAGAAAAATTTAGATTAATAATTCTATTAAAAATGAATTATTGATACTCAAAATATTAGTTACTAAATAAATATTATTATAAATTTAATCAATAATAAATAATTGAGATTATTTTATTTTAAATTCAACACTCAACACACATATGTAACATCTTTATTCTATAAATCTATAATTTTATCAAACATTTTTTACTCGTGCAATGTAAAAGACAAATTAGCATAATCAATTAAAAAAAGTATTTTATACCATAAATGAATTTAACTATTCGGTTTAGTTTGTCTTGAAGTTAATAACTTTTTAATAATTATTAGTTACAGTGTGTCAACTTTTTAATCAAATTTATTGGCCATGTAAAAAATAAAAAATGAAGTTAAGTTTAATGCAAATTTTGATGGTAATTAGTAAATAAATTTAGTTATGATAGCAAAAAACGAACACAAATTAAATAAACCATTGGTATTAAATTACGTGTTGATAAATTTGTATAAAAAAATGACTGAAAAAAATTAAGCAAAAAATGTATTATTTTTTATTATTTATATTGAAAAGTATACTTCCTAATTTCATTAGAAAATAAAAAATTTTAATTTAATTTTAATTATTTCAACCAAATAGATGATATATGAACTATCTATTATTTATTATAAATTAAAAATCTTGCCATTAACACGGTTGTAATAAACTTATGTTTAACAAAATAGTACCCAAAAACAAGTTTAACAAATCGGGACTTAACAATCTTTTTTTGTGCCCAACTAAAAACATGTTTAAATAAACTAGACTTAACAAACTATTTTCTATACAACCTCTTCAAATTTGCGAACCAAACACCTCTTAATGTTCTTGCGACCTATAGTTTATATTTTTGGTTTATAGAGACCTCTAGTTTATAAGCTCCAATGATATAAAGTTAATTAATTATACTCACTAATTAATTAATTTTCATTCATCAAACCAATGTTACTCCACTATAAGCCAAAAGTTGCACTCTTATGCAATGTAGTACAGCTTATGTCCATGGATATAACCATCACATGCAAATCGACCCTTCACAAGTTGATCGAAAATTACAGCTTCGTGGAAGTCTGTTTTACCTTTGTAATTACATTTAATACCCCAAGTATCACTAATCCCATAATGAACAACATGTTTATATCAAACCATAAACTAAGTCTCTCTCAGGTAGTGAGGGGGTGGGGTCCCATTGTTCAAGTATCAAAATCAGCGTTTAACTGAACAACTCATTTACTTATCTGAAAATGGGAATGAGTGAATTTCATCTTGTTACATTATGTTCACATCTCTCCATTTGGTTAAATCCCCAAAAGTAGTAGGTTTATTGAATCGGCTCCAAAAGTCATTCTCATCCATGTAAATGAAACAACATGCCCTCACAGGCAGGAGTTCATAAGTTACTAAGAATCAAATTCGAGTTGCATATGATCATCTGGTAAAATACTTGCCTTATATTTTAATAGATTTAAAAAGAAATATTAAGTATTTATCGGTTCAGTCTTCAAACTCATTGTATATGATACTCACACACATATGTCAAGTCAAATCATCTATAACGTTGACAAAGTCGATCATATCAATAGTGTTACCAAAACAAGGAACCCAACCTTATCCATATACTATAGACTATTTAGGTTATAACTCGAATGCGATCCTCTTGTATGTCAACTATGTACTGTTTGATATTACATTTATAACTTGGATTTTCATGGAAATAGACAACATATATTGCATAAAATCAAAATAATTAAATAATTATTTTCAAATAAATAATATAATATTCACTAATTACGGGGCTTTATGGCATAAATACCAACAATAGCAATGCAGAAGACCTTGATGGAGAAAAAGAGCAATGCACCGAGCATTTCTGCACCATCAATAAATGCTAATATTGCTTTTGTTTATCATATGACTGGAACCATGTGTATTTATTGGGGAGATATATTTAACTCTTGAAATTGCTCCTCTCAGTTTATTTATGTCATGTAGGACAAGGAAATCAAATGAACTTTAACTCATACTTTAACACCTAGGGTCTAAGATGAAGACGCCATCCTCAGTTTTTGTGGGGTGGACAATGAAATTCCTAACACTTTGAAAGTCAACTGTAGAAAAAATAATATGAGCAATCGTACACTTCACTAGGATTATTAGCCCATCGTCCACCACAACAACAACACAATCAATATAAGAGTTCAGTGCATTACGTACCAATAGTTTTGAAAATATATTGAAGGATCATATAGCCCAAAATGATAAAACCATATGAACCTTGGAAGTTCATATGAGATAGGTCATTGGTGAGCTCAATAGTGGTCCCTAGGTGTCATTGCCTAATAATGTAGAGGATCCCATGAGAAAAGTAAGGAGCATTACAAACTATTAAAATGCTTAGCAGGCTGACTTATGATGGAATGGAAATGTCGAGTGAATTATCATCTAATAATTCAAAAGCGAACGATAAACTTGATAAACCATAAGAGGATGAGGTAGGAGTGCCAAGTGCCCATCAGGTGAGTATCTAAACCACCTCCTCCATTTCGTAAACATTTTGTAAAATAAATGCATGATAATCCTTTTTGTACATTCTTCGATATTCTGAAACAATTACATATAAATATACCTCTAGTTGATGCTCTTGAATAAATGTCCAACTATGCCAAGTTTTTAAAAGATATCTTTCTAGGAAAATGGACAACATGAAATGCAAGTGTTAACTAAATGCGATAGCGATGCCTTAGGGAATTCGTTACCAATAAGTGTAAAGACATTGGAGTTTAATCATCCCCTATTCAATATAAGATAAATTCTAGCAAGAGCGTCGTGTAATCTTGACAGCAGTGTAAATTTAATGTCTTTATCGATTTTCAAAGAACTTAATATAGGTGAAGCTTGCCCCATGTCTCCAATTGGTAGATAGGTTTATAAAAACGCAATGGAATAATAGAGGATGTCTTAGTTAATCTATAAATTTATTTTCTTGTTGATTTTATTATTATGAATTCTTAAGCAGATTTATAAGTACCAATATACTTGGGTGGTTGTTTCTTGCAACCAGATATTAAATCATCAACGTACGAAAACGGAGAGATCACATTAAAGGTGAATGATGAGAAAGTACTATTCAACTTATTAGATGCCATGTGACTTCCAGACGTGATAGAAGAATGTTCAGCTATTAGACAACTAATCCAATTTATATGGAAGAATTATATGAAATGATGACTCGCTGGTTTAAAGCAAGAGTTATTGGAAGTAGAGAATGAAGAAAATAGAGTGGGTGACACTTTGTCATTGCCGATGAAAAATGTTGAGTTTAGAGAGCTAAACAAGGATGACTATAGAACTATTCAAACATCAATCATTGAGCGTCCACAAATAGAGCAAAAACATCTATGTAACGTCCCTGAGTTTTCAGGTTATTTTATTTTAAGATTTAATATGTGTCTTTGGTTTTTTCCTTATATTTATAAATTGAATTATTGGATTTCCTAATTTTGGATTAATTAGAACTTAAGTTTAAATTAGTACGTTTAAGATAAATTAAAATTTTTAGTTTTGGAGGAGATTTTTAATTAAATCATAATTCGAAGTTTTGGAAATTTAATTTACCGTTGTGGATTTTATCATTGGATTTTAAATTCAAGATATTATTTTCCCAATCCTTTTAATAGTTGGTTTATTTTTTGAAAAATAATTAGGATTTTTCCCTCTTATTTATGGTCATTAACCTTATTATTTGGGTTTATTCTTTTTGTAAAAGAAAATAAAATGGAAAAAAAGGAAAACAAGAGAAGGAAAACAAAAAAGAAGGAAATAGTAGCATCTCATTATCTTCTTCATCTCCCTTCCTTGTAGCAGCTGCCACCTCAAGCCCCTCCTTTAGCGAAGCTCAGCAGCAACCGGCAACTCGAGCAACAACAGTACAAGGCGACGTGACCCTGACAGCAAGCGACCTACGCCGACTTGATGAATGAGTACATTACAATAAATGAGCAACAAAGAGCACATAATACAAGAAATGACGCTTCCATGAGAAATCGACATATGCAAGTAGGGTAGTTAGCGAATGAATARAAACCAATACCCCAAGTTACATTGTCAGGACACAGAAAATCGTAAGCGAGAAGGCAAAGAACAATGGAAGGCAGTCACAACAAATAGTAGACTAACCTATGACGGACTCACACTTCCAGAGGAAGGAACCGATGCATCTACACATGTACCTGCATCCAAGCTTGTACGACCACCATAAGTGAAAGCCGAAGCAGTAAGTTCGCATGAGAATAGTAAGAAAATCGATAAGGTAAGCAAGTAGCACTTGGTGCTACTTCGCAGGTACGTAATTTTAAAATTATCCCACCTTTTCCTCAAAAGGTTAGTTAGAAAGAATGATGGTCACTTTAAAAAATTATTTGAAATATTGAATGAGTTGCCTATAAACATCCCATTGGTTGATGCTTTAGAGCAGACGCCTAATTACACTAAGATATTTGAATACATCATTTATGATAATAAGAAATTAGGTAAGCATGAAGCGATAGCCTTAACAAAATGCAGTAGTGATGCTTTAGGAAACCCATTGCCTATCAAATGCAAGGAACTAGGTAATTTAACTATCCCTTGTTCGATAGATGGTAAGTATTTAGAAAGAGCATTGTGCAACTTAGGAGCAAGCATGAATTTGATGCCTCTTTATGGTTTTAAAGACTTAAAGATAGAAGAAGCTCATCCCACCGTCGTTGATCAATTAGCTGATAGGTCCATAAAGAAACTAGAAGGGAATAGTTGATCAATTTATCGTTCCCACGGATTTCATTATTTTGGATTGTGAAGCAGATCTTGAGGTGCCGATCATTTTTTTGGAGACGGTTCTTAGCAACCGGTGACACTGTATTTAATGTAAGGAATGAAAAAATCAGCATGAATGTCAATGATGAGCAAGTTACGTTCAACGTCCTTGATGCAATGCGTCTCCCAGATGTAGTCGAGGAGTACATTGCATTATGGGCAACCATGGAAGAACTTCAAGAGTTGATAGCTGTAGACCTAGAAGCAAATTTGGAGGCCGCAAAGAAAAAGCTGAAAATGCATATGGCGCATTTTTTACGAAGATGGAAAAGTTTGAGTTTTTACAACCGAGAGTAGATAACCTGAAAACCTTGCAGCCATCCATCATTGAACCTCCAAAATTAGTGAAGAAACGCCTACCCTCTCATTTTAAATATGTATATTTGGATTCAAATGATACTTTACTAGTTATCATTTCTTCATATTTAACCAATGAATATGAAATTTCTGTTTTGCATGCATTATCATAGTATAAAAGGCTATTGGAAGGACCATAGCAGACATAAGAGGAATTAGTCTTCAATTTTGCATGCACAATATCATCTTCGAAGGAGCCACCAATTCTATTGAGAACCAACGAATATTAAATCCCAACATGAAGGAAGTAGTAAAGAAGGAGATAATTAAGTGGTTAGACGTTGGGGTGATCCAATGCGTTCCTAAGAACGGGTGGCATGACAGTGGTCACCAACGATGACAATAATTTGATACCGATGAGAACGGTAACCGATTGGATAGTATGCGTGGACTATGGTCGGTTTAACAAGGTAACTATAAAATACTATTTCCTACTTCTGTTTATTGACCATATGCTTGAACGTCTCACAGTGAAGAAGTGCTGTTACTTTTTATATGGTTATTTTAGTTACAACAAGATCACGATAGCGCGGGGGACGAAGAGAAAAATACTTTTAATAGCAAAGTCATTGGTGAAAACTATTATCTTAGTCCCTACTAAGTAAGGCCGAAATTTGTTAAATACAAAAACAACTAAAAGTTATTTTTCAGCAATGGAATAATTAAGTTTCATTTAATTTTATGTCTTACTAGCATACTACACAGGATGTAACACCTTACTTCATCGTTGACCCAACATAACACGTACTGCAAATTTGCTGGCGTCACACATTAGTTTAAACGGAAGGCCCTAACAAGGCTCATCTATCAATGGTGTTGCAAAAAGTGCGTTTTAAAGATTTTTCAAAAGCTTTTAAACATTCTTCATAAAAGATGAAACGTGGATCAATTTCAAACAATCTGCATAGGGTTTTAGAAATATCCAAAAAAATCTTTCATTCAATGGTGATAAAATCTTGCGTGTCCTAAAAAACTTCCTACTAGTTTAACAGATGTGGATGGGGTAGTTTAGTAATTAAGTAAGTTTTTTCTTCGTCAGCTTCCATACCCTTACCTAAATTTTTTGATATAAGACAATTTCTTCTTGTACCATGAAATGACACTTTTCCCAATTTAAAACAAGATTGGTCTCCTCACATCATTTTATAATATTTTAAAAAATTTCAAAACATTTTTCGAACGACTCGTTGAAAATAGAAAAATCGTCCATACAAATCTTTAAAGTTTGTTCCATCATATCTGAAAAAATCGCCATCATGAATCTTTGAAATGTTGTGGGAGTATTACATGGTCCAAATGACATCATTCCGAAAATGAACGTCCCAGAGTGGAATGTACCCAATTTTCTCCTGATCTTCACGAGCTACATTCATTTGGTTGTAACCAAAATAACCGTCCAATAAACAATAGCATTATTTTCCTGTAAGACGATTAAGCATCTGGTAAATAAAAGGTTGTGGAAAATGGTCTTTTTTAGTTACCTTATTCAAGCGGTGGTAATCCATACATACTCTCCTTCCAATCATTGTCTCATAGGTATCAGTTCATTCTCATCATTGATGACCACCATCATCCGCTATTTTTTCCATAGGCATTGAACGAGGACAACCCAACTACTATCGGAGATGGGATAAATCAACCTGCGTCCAAACACTTTATGATCTTCTTTTTAACCACCTTCTTCATCTTTGGGTTCAACCTCCTATGATTCTCTATGGAATTTTTGGCTTCTTCTTCCAATACGATTTCATACATGCAAAAGGTAGGACTAATTTCTCTTGTGTTTGCTACGATCCATCCAATAGCACTTCTGTATTTGGATAATTCTTGAAAAAGTAAAGTTTCATGCTCATTAGTCTGCTAACGAGAGATTATAACTAGTAAGGTGTTAGTTAAACACAAATATGCATATTTTAAATGAGAAGTTAATGGGTTCTTCTCCAATATGGGAGGTTTAGTAATGGATAGTCGCAGGGTTTGAAGATCGACTGTTGGTTGAAAAAACTAAAACATTTTCCTTTCTGCTAAAGCAGAATCAGGTGCTTTTTCAACATCTTTTTCTATAGCTTCTATATATGCTTTTATGTTTGTAGTTATCAGCTTATGAAACTCCTCTACTATTTCCCTTATTGTCGAGAACTACTCCCCCACTTCATCCAAGGAACACATTGCATCTAAGACGTTGAACATAACTTGCTCATCATTAACTTTTATCGTGATTTCTCCATTCTTTACATTAAATACAGTGTCTCCAGTTCCAAAGACTCACCTCCCAAGAAGGATTGATACATCAAGATCTACTTTACAATCCAATATAATAAAATTTGCAGAAAAAAACGAAATTTATCAACTTTTACAACAATATTTTCAATTTTTCAATCCGGTTTATTTATTTACCTATCATCTAATTGCAAAGTTACAGTAGTGGGGTAGTTACTCATATTTCAGCTGTCTAAAAACAGAAAGAGGAATCAAATTTATACTTGCTCCTAGATTCCATAACACTCTCCCCAAGTTCGTCCCACCCGTCCCACTTATCAAACAAGAAATAGTAAACCTACATGTCCTTACATTTGACATGTAATGGGTTTCCTAGAGTATCACTATTGCATTTTTTAAGGTTGTTGTTTTATGCTCACTAAGTTTCTTTCACATATAAGTAATATCTTTTAAGAACTTGGCTTAATTAGGCATCTATTTTAAATAATCTATTGACGTGATGTTTATATACAACTAGTTTAACATATCTATGAACTTTTGAAAGTGATTATCCTAATTCTTTTTAGCTACACTTAGAGAAAATGTAGGGGGTGGGGTTGAGGAATTTTAAAATCACTAACCTGGAAAGACATTACTTACTTACCTTGTCAATCTTCTTACCATTCTCTGTTTATCTTATAAGCTCCCTGTCCTCTCCTCTTGTCGCGATGCATACATAGATGTAGGTACGAATGTAGATGCATTGTTTCATTCATCTAGTAATGCTGGCTCATCATAGGTTAATCCGCTTCTTGTTGTGATTCCCTTGCATTGCTTCTGTCCTTCCCATTTGGCATTTTCTGTAAGTCCAAGCAATGTACCTTATGGTATGGTCTTCAACTGATTTGCAATATGCGCTACATGTATCTCTAAATTCCTTGTGGCAGCATTAGTTATTTCCACATATTCTTCCACCATGTCCTCTCAACTACCATTGTTACCACCTTGCTGATTATTATTCTGTGTTTTATGTTGGATTCAATACTGTAGTGGTAAGGTTGATTTGTTAGAAACTATGCCCTAAACCCGTTGTTTGTAAATGTTAAACAAATATATATTTATTCAAGAAGTTGTTATTGATGTTTCTTTTAAACCGAGACCCAATAAACTAACATCCAAAGTTATGTCATGTAATTTGAACAATAAAAAACTTATATACAAAATATATTTAATATACAGTGTATATATTTGATATACAATATATAATTAATATACAATATATATTCAATATACATGTGGATAATGTTCAAGTAATAACCTAAATGGTCTACATTTTATGGGTAAGGTTGAGTACCTTATCCTGGTCAATAGTATATGGGGATGGTAGGGTACCATATCATGGTAACACTATGGACACGACCCACTTTGTAATAGTTACAAATGACTTAGTCAAAATCATTAATGTGAAGACATGCAAATGGGGGTATCCTATGGAATGAGTTTGTATAAGACGGACCGCGAAATAATCTATTAGTTGTAACAAACTAATAGATTATAATTTAATAAGAAGACCAGGTAACTCAATCTCGATCTTGAGTGAGTTATGTACTATTGCCTATAATGGATCGTCCCTTGATTTGTATTGGTGAGAGTGACTTAGGTCGTCGACTCAATATTCCTTCCATTTTGGGGACAAGATCAAGTGGGGAGTTGGAAACATAACTACACAAGATAAAATTTACTCCTTCCCAGCTTAGGATAACTAGGTGAGTGTTCTTTTAAATGCCGACTCCAAGACTTGGACAAGGGGCCCCACCCACGCTCTGGCCCAAGAGGGACTTCTGTTTAATGCTTGGACCATAAACAAGTTGTTCATTAGAGGATCATAAGCAGTTCAGTTGAAAGAGGTAAGTCAAGGGTAAAACAATAATTTGACTTAGCTGTAGTTACCAACACTCGTGAAGGATTGACTTATTGTTAATGGTCAATGTCCGTGGACACAATATATTCTACAGTAAGAAGAGTGCAGTTGTGGGTCTTTAGTAGAGTGGCCAACAGTTAACAAATGTTGATTAATATGATTAACAAACATTACCACGACAATACTCACAGTTTAGCAAGCAAAAAACTCACCATTTTTATCGACAAGTATTCAACACCATTCCAAGTATATCGATTAACACAACGAAAATTATTTAGCACAATGACATCACAAAATTAGCATTAAACGCCACAAAATCAGCACATTAGAGACCATCGAGCATACATTTACACACGCACACGCCCCTTGTCTACTTACCCACAACCTCGCCCTTACGTTTTGCGTCGACCTCACCCTAAGCACAGCAAAACAAAAAATACAGCACGTTACGTACACTATTGATCCTTCCAAATTAACTCTAAAAGGGTTCGAATGATGCATTACCACCAAGACCGACTTCGTATAGATGTAGGTCACCTAGATCTAACTCGCCAAGGTGTGGGTAGCCTAAATCGAGCTTTGAACGGAAGTGGGTCACACTTTGAATTTGATTTGATATTTAGAGCCCGATAAATATAGATAAATTTAATTAACAATCAATTTAATATTAAATGAAAAATCTCCTGATTCGAGACTAACTAACCTGAGGGACTCGGGGTGTTACAGACTTCCCTCCTTAAAAAACTTTCGTCCCCGAAAGTTGACTGTTCCAACAGTTCAGGGTATCTTGCCTTGATGTCGTCCTCTCGCTCTCAAGTAGCTTCTTCCACTTGGTGGTTTCTCCACAAAACCTTAACCAGGCGAATCGCCCGGTTCCTCAACAACTTGGTTTCTTTTGCTAAAATTTGGACGGGTACCTCCTCATAGCACAATGACTCATCTAGTTGTAATGGTTCAGGGTCCAAAACGTGCGAAGGGTCATGAACGTACTTCCTCAGCATAGACACGTGAAACACATTGTGAACCACTGCCAACGACGGTGGCAAGGCCAACCTATACGCGACTGGGCCGATACGTTCCAAAATTTCAAAAGGCCCAATGAACCTTGCACTGAGCTTGCCCTTCTTCCCAAATCGTAAAATCCCCTTTACGGGTGCCACACGAAGAAACACCCACTCACCTACCACAAACTCGAGCTCCCTACGCCTGACGTATGCATAACTCTTTTGACGGCTCTGTGCAACTTGCATCTTTCCCCTGATCTTTTGAATGGCGCCGTTAGTCGCCTGCACCAAATCCGGTTCCAAGAGAACTCTTTCTCAGACTTCGTCCCAATTAACCGGAGACCGACACTCCTTCCCATACAGTGCCTCGTATGGGGCCATCCCAATCGTGGCCTGGAAACTGTTATTATAAGCAAACTCTATTAGGTAGAGGTACTTGTCCCAACTACCACCAAAGTCTAACATGCAAGCTTTGAGCATGTCCTCTAAAACCTGGTTCACACGCTCCGTCTGACCGTCGGTTTGAGGGTGAAACGTCGTGCTAAAGTCCAACTTAGTGCCCAAGGACCTGTGTAGACTCCGCCAAAAAGTCTAGGTGAAACGCGGGTCTCGATCGGACACTATGGATACCGGTATACCATGTAGCCTGACAATTTCCTGTAAATACAGTTCCGCCCATTTCTCTACTATATACGTGGCCTTGCCGGGAATAAAGTGAGCAGACTTGGTTAAACGATCTACAACTATCCAGATCACAGTGAATCCCTTAGCCGTCCTTGGTAGTCCTGTAATGAAGTCCATAGCCACATCGTCCCACTTCCAAACTGGTATGCTCAAAGCTTGCAGCAATCCAGCAGGTCTCTGTCTTGAAGCCTTTACCTGTTGGCACGTCAAACACTTGCTAACAAACTGAGCTATTTCCCTCTTCATGTTATGCCACCAGTAATGTTTCTTAAGGTCTTGGTATATCTTGGTACTTCTTGGATGGACCGAGTATGGAGCATTATGAGCCTCTCCCAGTAAGTCCTTCCTCAAGAAATAATCTTTTGGCACACACAACCATCCGCGAAAAAGCAAAGCTGCCTCACTCGAGAGAGTGAAATCCCCATGGCCCACCATACTAAAGCCTTTGGCGAAGCTAGGGTCTTCCTTTTGGGCAACAATGATCCTCTGCCTCAGACTGGGTTCCACCGAGAGTCAAGCCAACAGCGCGGAGACATCATCCACTGTCAGCTCTACCTCCAAGCGTTCCAACTCGCTGTGCATTGGACTGCAGATCGCAACAAGAGATGCCACACCTGCCGCCCTTCTACTAAGAGCATCAGCCACCACGTTTGCTTTACCCGGATGGTAAATAATCTCACAATCATTGTCCTTCACCAACTCTAGCCACCGTCTCTGTCTCAAGTTAAGCTCCTTCTGGGTGAAAAGGTACTTCAAACTCTGATGATCCGTGAATACCTGAATTCTCTCTCCGTAAAGGTAGTGCCTTCACAACTTTAAGGTGAAGACCACTGCTGCTAGTTCTAAGTCATGAGTGGGATAGTTAAGCTCATGCACTTTCAGTTGCCGAGAAGCATAAGCTATAACTTTCCCATGTTGCATCAGCACACATCCCAAGCCCTTTCGCGAGGCGTCGCTGTAAACCACCAAACCTCCCGTCCCATCGGGGACAGTTAACACCGGTGCAAACACCAAACGCTGCTTTAGTTCTTGAAAAGTCCCCTCACACTCACTGTTCCAAGTGAAGGTAGCATTCTTACGAGTCAACTGTGTCAACGGTGCCGCTATCCGAGAGAAATTCTGGATGAACAATCTGTAATAACCAGCCAAGCCGAGGAAACTACGAATCTCTGTAAATGAACTAGGTCTTGGCCAATTGCTAACAGCCTCTACCTTGGCGGGGTCTACTGCAATACCCTCTCCCGTGACTATGTGTCCCAGGAAGGCCACTTTGTCCAGCCAGAACTCACACTTTGAAAACTTCGCATACAACTTACTTTCCCATAGTGTAGTCAAAACCTATCTGAGATGCTCCTCATGACACTACTAAGTCTTGGAGTATATCAGGATGTCATCGATAAACACAATGACAAAGGAATCTAAATACTCCCTAAAGACCCGATTCATTAGATCATAAAGGCTACCGGAGCATTTGTGAGTCCAAAAGACATCACGATAAACTCATAGTGCCCATACCTTGTTCTGAACGCTGTCTTTGAAATGTCGGCCTCCTTTAGCCTTAGCTGGTGGTACCCCGAACGCAAGTCTATCTTCGAGAACACCTTCGCCCCCTAAAGCTGATAAAAAAGGTCATCAATGTGTGGTAGGGGATACTTATTCTTAACTGTAACTTTGTTTAGTTATCTGTAATCTATACAAAGTTGCATAGAACCGTCTTTCTTCTTAACAAAGAGCACGGGCGCACCCCAAGGGGACACGCTTGGGCGGATGAAACCCTTGTCGAGTAATTCTTCCAACTGTAGCTTCAGCTCTTTCAACTCTGCCGGAGCCATTCGATAAGGCGCTTTCGAGATGGGAGCCGTCCCTAGCAGCAACTCTATACAAGCCACTTTGCCAGACGGAGGCAAGCCGGGGAGGTCCTCAGGGAACACTTCAGTGGACTCATTAACCACACGAACCGCCTCAATGCTTGGCATAACCTTCCTCGCATCCACAACGCTAGCCAAATAGGCCCAAGCACCTCGCTGGAGAAGATGGCTGGCCTTCAATGCCGACACCACCCTTGGGACCCCGATCTTAACTCCCTTAAAGCTAAAGTTTTGTCCGGAGGGCAAGCGAAAACTGACTTCCTTCCTCGAGCAATCAATACTAGGCCGGTTAGTAGCTAACCAATCCATGTCTAGTATCACATCGAAATCCTGCATATCCAGTTGGATTAGCTTCACCTCCAAGGTCTGACAATCGAAAGAGAGCTGGCCTCCTTTCACCACCTGATTGGTGACCAACACAGATCCTGACGGTGTGGATACCGACAACAAAAAGCCTAACGATTCTAGCTCTAGGTCTGCATGTCGAACAAAGGTAGAAGCAATGAAAGAATGACTAGATACAGAGTCAAATAATGCGTAAGTAGGTATACTAAGCACTAAAACAGTCCCTGCAAAAGTAACACGCATGCAATAAAGCACAAGCATATACACACAGCTCAATACTCGCAA
The DNA here is from genome assembly GCF_001995035.1 of Momordica charantia. Next base: position 102,393 of record NW_019104809.1, on the reverse strand, counting down.
AGAGATAGTACCTGCGACCACCGCCTCGGCATGCTCAACATCCCCTCTGGTGAGAGCGAAGACGCGCGCCCTATGGGTTCCACCTTGAACTGCTGCTGTTGCAGGAACCCTCTGGCCTTAAGCTTGGGTATTCCAGCCGGTCATCGGACACTCCCTTGAGAAATGTCCTTCCTTCTAGCACCTGTAATATATTCTTTTTCCCGCCCAACATGGCTCAACATGGCTTTTCTTACAAGAGGGGCACACCGGAGAAGCAGTCTGCCTTTGCACAAGATGCTGGTGTCCTCTTGAGGGTTGACTGGAGGAGAACGATGCAAATTTCCTCTTGACCCCCGAGCTGGAGCCTATCACCTGCTGAGACTGAGACTCCTCGAGACATTTGTCCATAACCAAAGCACACCTGACCGCCACTGCATATGTAGTTGGTTCCTTGAGAACGAGTAGCCCCTTGATCTCCCTACGCAGACCGTCAATGAACTTGTCAATCTTTAATTGCTCAGTAGGCATACACTGCATTCCAAAATGGGACAACTCATTGAACTTCCTCTCGTATTGGGCCACAGTTAGGCTTCCTTCAGTGAGACGGAGAAACTCTGCCCGCTTTTCATTCCTGACAGTCACAGGGAAATAGTACTCATAGAGTAGGTCCTTAAATCTTGCCCATGTGACGAGTACGTTGGCGTGATCCTCCGCTGCCGCCACCGACTCCCACCAATTAATTGCTTCTCCCCGAAGCATAAACACTACTCCCCGGACCTTGAAATCGTCGGAGCACCCCAGATACACATAAAGGGCTTCCAACTCCCTGACCCATTCCTCGGCCGCAGTAGGCTTCTCACTCACCCCGTTGAAAATGGGTGGCCCAAAGCGTTTGAAATCCCTGATAAACTGAACCTCCTCTTGCGGAATTTGTGCCCGGCGAGGCTACTGCACTTGAGCTCCACCGGCTCCATTCGCATTATCCAGCAATACTTGCAATGCCTCAGCTAATACGCCACCTGGGGATTCACCTAGGGAACTCCCTGAGGTGCTGCCTGAGGAACCGGGGGTGCTACCCCTCTAGGAACTGTCGGGGGAACATTTGGATCAACTGCTCCCTCACCCCTAGGATTCGGATCCTCGTAGTTGTGAGCTCTCGTGTTCCGCTGAAAAGCCATTGTCTAAAGGAACAGAGAATAGAGCACCAAGGTCAGTAACGCACTAACCGGGGCACAACACAAGTGCAAATTTCAAGTAAAGTCTATGTAATGAACCAAGGAAACACGCCGACCTATCTAATATCAGTCAATAATAATATCTCAATCATAAGCAATATGAAACATTCATGATC
>NW_019104809.1:78853-92732 GCF_001995035.1 Momordica charantia | reverse complement strand
CCCGAGTCCAGTTGCGAGCAGCAACGATTGAGGGTGGTGCTATAGGCAGTGACTTCGTGTTTCCTAAACTTAAAACTGATGAACTTGCAGCGGTGATGCAACTAAACGGGCAGCGTTGAATCTTCGACGATGTCTTTGGCAGTCCACGCATTTGTTGCAACCACGATCGATGGCGGACAATGTTTTGGACAACGCAGTAAGGCGCAACAACCTCGACAACATTCTGTTTTCCAGCGACTTCTGCAGTAACCTACGGCCAACACGCCCAGGTAGTTTTGGCGACCCCGACAGCCCAGATTTGCGATGATTCTTCGTCCCAGTGACATTCGGCGGAGACCCACACTCAAATGAAGCCCGACTTGTGATACCCACTCTTGTCTTAAGTTAGATTCGAGTTACCCATTGCTTTTCGGCATCGAACCAACAAGTCCAAGGCTATTCGACCTCGGTTATGGAAGCCTGAACCTCCTCGACGTCGACCCACTCCTAACCTAAGAGGTTTTAGTGTGAGTTAGTAGATAACGGCTCACCTAAATTTAGTTTCGATGAAAATTAAGTGTTTTGAGTTAGCATCTAACCCAAGTTTTGTTGTTTTTGGGTTCAGGAATCCTCGGCAAGCTTAGTAGCGCATTATAACCTTGGTTGTAAGTAGTTTCTTACTTGAGGGATTGGTTGTTGTGTGCTGATATGATATGGTTGTTTGCTCGTGTGCCTATGTGTGATATTTGCGCGATTGTTTGTCGTGGTTATCATTTAGTAAACGTCATTATTGATAAAACTGTTGATATATCCTAGGAAAATGATGTGGTTGTGTGAATAAATTATAACAATGTAATCTTAGCTGGCTATGATTAAATTGTTGTTATGTTCTAATTAATTGCATGATGAAAATTGTATACTGGTTCTGTAATTTATTGTTTCGAAAGCATATTGAATATTTGTGAGAAATAAATTGCGTTTGATTATGAGACATGGCTTGGTAACAAGTAGGACTCTGGTTAGAGTTTCGAGATATAATGAAGTGAGTGGATGAGTAACAGGGCCGGAGGGCTGACACGTCACTAGTTGGGTATCGAGGCTCCAAGAACAAAAGTTGGCGATCAATACCCCAACTTTGGTAGAGATGAGTGTCGAGGCTCCAGGTACAAAGGTCGGGGGTCGGCACAATGATTCTATTGATGAGTAGTGTTGGGTCTTGATGTGGTGGTGTTCAATGACTAACATTCCTAGTAGATGTTGAGGCCTTGAGGATAAATGCCAAGGATCGATGCACAATTCGAGGCCTTGGCCATGCGTGGTCAAGGGTCGAATGTCAAGCGCTATAGAGAAGTGTTGATGCCGTGGATATACGTGGTTAGGGGTCGGTACGACTTAAATGAGTAAGTCTTGGAGGTAAAGGAAAGAGAACTAGGGAGTTTAGAGAATCTCGATGCCTTGGCTATGCAAGGTCAAGGGTCGGTACGACTCAAAGAAAAAAGTCACGGAGAAACAAGAAAGAGTACTAGTGAGTTGAGATGTGATGGTGTCTATGCATGTAGGTTGCATGTTTAGAGATGCATTTATTTTCTTATTATGTAAAGCATGACGAATTGATAAACATGTCGTTTGCACCTCTTTGTGATAAGCATGTTGTTTGTGCGTGACCTTCAGGTATGGATTGCTTACTGAGTACCGTGGTTGTACTCATTCCTCTTTTTTCACTTCCAGTTTTGCCGGTATCGAGCTAACTCTCCAAATGGTGATGTCGAGGAGGAGACTTTACTAGAGAGATCATTTAACACTGCGTTGTTAAGTTTCAATTTGGATATGATAGTTATAGTTGTTTTTTGTAACTTGAGTGTGTTATTAGATTAATAAATTGGGTTATTAAGTTCCATATTTAAAGGATGTTTTAGGGCGGACAGTTGGTTGTTCTTTTGAGAACATTAATTTTGTGTAGCTACTTGAACTGTGGTGATATGATCTATTGAGGATTTTATCAGTGTAATACATTTTTTCAAGCTGAACTTGAGTTAGCCTTTGCTTCGCTGCTATTCGAGAAAGTTAGTTTTATGTAGTGGATAGTTTATGATTAGTGAAGATTTCAGTTAAAAGTTTTTTATTGTTATTAAATTATTAACTGAGAAGAATTTGAGTTTTGTTAAAACTTTAGTGTTGTTTGGTTTGTTTAGTGTAAGCTTTTGTAAGTGTTATTAATCAGAGTAGCGCAGCGGAAGCATGGTGAGAATTTGTCATAGTTTGTATTTCTAGTGGTTTAATTATCTAGTATTGGTGGGACTTTTTAGGTGGCTTTTAGTAACGGTTCCTGTTGGGATCTTGAAAATCTGGGGCGTTACACTGTCGTTAGTCGGAGTGGAAAGTCGGGGAGGTGTTGCCGGTTGTCGAAGAGGCAAGTGGTTGGGTGAAGAAGAAGAAGAAGAAGAAGAAGGATGTGGTGGTTCACGTGAAATGAAGGGGGAAAGGAGGAAGAAGGAGAGAAGAAAATAACAAATTCAATTTAGGGTTTTCTTTCCCACTTTTTGTTTATCCTCTTAATTTCCCTCAAATTGTCCCGACCCCAGAAACCCATTTTACCCCAAATAAAAAGGAAGCGCATAAAACCAAATTTAACAACATGTTCAAGACTTTAAAAGAGGGGAAAATCCAAAGGAACGAAATAAGTTTTAAAAATAAATGAGCCAGAGAATACGGGGCGTTACAGACGTGTGCCGCCAAACTAGAAAGGAGGGGTGCACAAATGAACTGATACCACATCTGAATGAGAGGGATCATGTAAGAATGGTTAAGAAAAGGCTTAAAAGAATTGTTAGTTACTACCTATACCAACAAGGTTCACCTTCCTTTTCGGTTGCAATAGCCTATAAAAGTATAAATTGATTTTTGAAAATAAATAATGGACGATTAGGATTTCATGAAAATATATAGAGCAATAAAATAAAATAAAAAGCCCTTGAAAGTAATTATGACTTTCTTTCGTTATTATTGATTTTTTTTTGTTGAAAAACTCTAAACTTAGTGTCGACAAATTAATTAAAGTAATAAATATTTTATTGGTCATTAATTTATACGTGGAACTGATTCAAATAGACTAACACAATTCGATCCAACTTATGCAATCGTTATCAGTTTTATTGAGTTTTTTATACTATTAAGAAAAATATTAGAGTTGGGTTCTTCTTAAGACACACCGTTGGAAAAATCTATTGACAAACTTATACAATTTTTGGTTTAAAAATATTTCAAAGTTATCCATTATAATATGACTAAAAATTCAATATTATATTGAAATTTATAAATAAAAATTAAAACCAATCATTTTAGAAATTTCAAACTCTAGTTTGCCAAAGTTATTTACTATTTGGGAGTGAAAATCGTACTGCCACGTGGAGGACAGAGAAAGGTCCAATTTAGAAGGTCTTCCCTAGTGGCTCACCTGAAGGTCTTCTATGATAGTCGACCTGAAGATTTTATCTGTTGGCCGACCTAAAGGTCTCCTCTTGTGACTGACCCGAAAATTTCCTTAAAGGCCGACCTCATCCATGTCTTGCGTTGAGGCTGACTTCCAGGTCTTGCCCAAAGACCGACCTTACTAAGGTATTCCCTAAAAATCATTGAAGGGAGGAACGACCTTCCATTCATAGTCAAAGTCTAGATGGCAAGGGTATGAACTAGAATAGCTACTCCCGATAGGACAACCTTGGTCCTGATATGCTCAACTGCCGGTCGAATTCCTTGTCGGGTACTCGAACCTATAAATAGGCCATCCACACTTTTGTTAGGTATGACATTGTAGTTTGGCCTCCATGCTAAGGTCGGACTCAAAATTGACTTGACCTTCGGAGTGTTTGATCCAAGTGGTCTTTCATTCTAGGCAGTTCAACTCATTCCAGTCAGGCTACCTTGACCTTTTGAGCTGGTCATTCATTCCCAAGGACCATGTCAAGCTCTTCCAATGGTTATACTTGGACTAGGTCATACCTCGATCAATTTTTTGTATAAATATTTGACGCCATCTATGGGGAAGGACATTTTAAGTCATCGTTATCGAACAAAGCTATGACTCTCACGGTTATCAAACGTCTAGTACTCCTGACAATCGGGTAGACCTTCAAAGCTCTTTAAGATCTTCTGTTGTCACAAGATCTCCAAGTTCAAGACTTCTCTTCAAGGAAAGACCTGCTCTCGAGGAAGGCCTACTCCATAACGTAGACCTTCCCTCTGAGAATGAGCCCTCTTTCATCAGAGGGCTAAGCCTAGAGGTAGAGCTTCTTTCTTAGCTCAGCCCTGCCTAGAGAAAGAGCTTCGTTCAGATAGCTCATTCCAACATAGAGGAAGAGATTCCATATCAAATGGGCCCCAATTAAAAGACGAGTTTCAATCAAGCAGCTCATCCCCACAGAGAGGAAGAGCTTCCAATTCATCTCATCGCAATACAAGGTAAGAGCATCCATATAAGCTCGACCCCAGTTAAAGGAAAAGCTTCGATCAAGCAACTCATCCCTACACAGAGGAAGCACTTCCATATCATCTCATCCCAACATAGAGGAATAGCTTCTATATCAGCTCAGCCCCAGTTAGAGAAAGTTCTTCGATCAAGCAGCTCATCCTCGTATAGAGGAACAGTTTCCATCTCAGCTCCTCCAAATACAAGGGACGAGCTTCCATATCATTTTGGGCCCGGTTAGAGGAACAGCTTCGATCAAGTAGCTCATCCCCACATAGAGGAGGAGCTCCCACTTCAGCTCATCTCCGTTTAAAGGAAGAGCCTCCATTTCAGCTCATCCCCGGCTAGAGCCCCGACTAGAGGAAGAGTTTCGAGTCAGAAAACACATCCATTAACAAAGGAAGAGCTTCCATCTCAGCTCGGCGCTGCCTAGTGTAAGAGCTTCGATTAGGCAGTTCATCCTCATATGGAGGAAGAACTTCCATCATCTGATCATATTTGAGCGAGCATGACATACCCAACTTAGGTGCTGCCAACTTTTGGGTGTGTTGCCCTAAACTTATAGTTTGTATTTATGTAAAAATAAATGTATATTCAATAAAGTTTTATTCAATAAATTTTTTGTTGAATTCATAGCATTACATTGTAAAAAATCCAATAAACTAAACATCCAAGGTTATTATCATGTTATCGGGACAATATATATACTGGATATATATTTGATATACTAGGTATATATTTGATATACCCCTGATATACGAGTGGATAATGTCCCATGAATAACATAAAAGGTCTATAGTATATGGATAAGGCTGGGTACCTTATCCTAGCAACACTATGGATACGGCTCACTTTGTAAATGTTACAGACGACTCGATCCAGGTTGTTCGTGTGGAGACATGCGAATGAGGGTATCCTATACAATGAGTTTGTATAAGATCGGACTGTAAAATAACCAATCTTTAGATGTAATACCGTTAACTAACAGATTGCTATTTCTTAGGAAGACCAGACAACTCATTCTCAATCCTGAGTGAGTTATGGACTCTAACCCGTGAGGGCTCGTCTTTTGATCTGTATGAGTGAGAGTGGCACGAAACACTGTTCAATATTCCTACCATTTTGGGGACGAGACCGAGTGGGGAGCTGGGAACATAACTTCACTAGATGGAATTCACTCCTCCCCGGCCTTAGGGGAGTAGATGAGTGTTCTCTTAAATGCATACTCCGAGACTTGAACAACAGGCCCCACCTTCTCACTCGCCCGAGAGGGACTTTCGATTATTGGTTGGACCATAACCGGGTTGTTCATTAGAGGAGCAGTGGTATTTAAGGAGCAAGATGTAACACATGGGTAAAATAGTAATTTGACCCATCTGTGGTTACGAACACTCGTGAATGATTGACTTGTCATTAATGGTTGTATATCCATTGACAGGGAAACATTATGCAGTTAGAATAGTGCAACTACGGGTCTTTAGTGGAGTGACCCGTAGTTAACGAATGTTCATTAACTCGATCAATGAGTTTGACAGATTAATCTTGTATCGTTGGAGCTTCTGATCTGTAGGTCCATTAGGACCCCTTGCTAGCTCATAACGGGTAAAACGAGGATCAAGTTTTTGGAAGAATTTGAACTGTTCAAATTGTTCAAGGGAATATATGTATATTGATACATTATAATATGTAGTTAATTCTAAATTCAAACTATATATTATGAGAGAAATTATTTGAATGAGATTCAAATAAAATTAATATAAATAAGATTCATATTAAAACTATAGGTTAAAAATAATGTGCATAAGATGTACATTACGACTATAGGTTATACGAGAGAGATGCATTTAAATAACATTCAAATATATGGGTTTAATTAAATATGTGATATTTAATTAAATTTTAAATAATTAATTGTTAATTACTTATTTAATTAATATTAGATTTAATTAATTAATTATTAATTAGATTAATAATAAATATTTTATTTTATTTTATTAATAATTAATTATTAATTAAAAACTGCCCTGCAAAATTGCAGGGGTGTGGGAAGTTCACCCCACATCACATTTGCTGAAAATGTACAAAATAGTTATGTACAGTTGTTCTTCCTTGGTAAGAGCAAGGATACTCTCTCAATCAAGGTTTTCTCTCAATTATCCTCTCATTCCAAACAAAACGCTCCCACAAGCGTGTTTTCAAGACCGAAGAGGATAACACGGAAGATCGTTTGGTGGTGTTTGTTGGTTAATCCATTGAAGAAAAGTTCGTCAAAGGTAAACAACTTTCCCCCTGTATTTCATCTTTGAACGTTTGATTTTGTTTCTCAAAAACTCATGAATGATGATCCGCTTCCCCTCCGGGATTCACATCTCATCACCAACCTATGCTCCAATAGGGGCCACGAGATACAAAGCACACACCTCAAACTCCTAAGCACCCAGCTGAGGCCGAGCTTTTCAACTATCACCTCAAACTACTGAATGTAAGGCTTAGGCCGAGCTTCTTAGTTCTTACCTCAAACTCCTAAACACCCAGCTTAGGTCGAGTTTCTCAGCTCTTACCTCATCAGATTCAGTTTAATTTGAAATGGGGGAGCAGTTAAGTACCTTCCTTCCCTTAAAATCTCTCCTCTCTCCCTCACTGTATGAGAAGGCGTGTGTGTGATACGTTGATGTGGGAGTGTCTCTGAGAAGAAACCACAGTTTGGTAGAGAGTTTTTTTTTTCTACTCGTAAGAACACAAAGCTACGTTGTCTCAAATTCTTCACCACTTTAAGAATTCAGGATGTGAAATGTGATATTTTTCCATTCATGATTGATCTCTGACCGCAACTTGGTTTTCGTGAATTCCGCTATGATGCTACAAAAAGTTAGTATCCTATCCCACAAAAACTTAATAGTATCTTTCTGAATATTAGATTTGGCCTATAACAAAATTATTTTAATTTCGGCCTTATTGTGTTTGTTCAACAAATATAGACAAAGTTGTTAATTCTATTCTAACGAATTTGGATTGATTTCTTAGATTGAATTTTTCGTCCTCCAACATTGATTTGCACCTATTTGTTGGTCGCAAGGGAGCTGGGTGTTTATATATTTAGTTAGATGGGATTAAATTTCATTAATATAATTAAAATATGATTAATCATTTTTTGGACTTGTGGAATTATAATATCTTGATAAGTCGTAATTTGAATTCATTATTTTTTAGGGTTGCAAATATATTATTCTCAAAATAGTTGTTGGCAAGTTTTGAGACTTTTATAAATTCATTTAATTATAGCAAAATTTTAGTCCCATACATTTAGAGAATTTGTTATAAAAATATAGAAATCTTCGTATATATTGAATTTTATATAGGCTAGCTAATTTTTATACGAGCATATTTATGTGGCTTCTGACAATTTAGCATTGTACAGATTTTTCATTCAAATTGATGTCATATTTTGAGCATCATAATTATTAAATTTTGTGCGTAAGCTAATAGTAAAGCAAGTCGTTTCATACATGTTACAATGGGAGGTGACTTGTTATAGTTTTTCTAATTTCGAACGTGTTAGTAATTACATGGCTGCTTCATTTGGCATCCAACTATATATAGAAATAATTTTTCCTTATTACTGACAAAAGTATGATTAGATTTATTTGAAATGATTATGAAATATTTCTAATGTTGTTTTGGTGAGGCAACTTAATTTGTAAAGTGAAAGTAAAATGAGGTAAAAGATCGAGTATCTCAAGTTGACAACAAGTTCTGATCCCGTATCTAAATTACGGTGGACGTTGAGAATTTTATTTCGCCATGAATTTTCATTAAATTGAAAATTATTTATTTACTTATATTATATATATATGTTGTTGGGTCTATAATTTTCTTTGCTCATTTTTATTTTGTTGGGAGTAGCAAGCTTGAAAATTTGAAATAGAAATTAATCGTGATTTAAGATGTTGCTAGACATATAATCATTGTTAAAAGTCAGTAATGGTTGTTTAATATCCTCATAGCTACTACATGTGTGAAATAGCTACTACATGTGTGAAATGATTGTTTAAAACCATGTGGTTTAAGATCTTTCTATCTACATACGTGGGAAATTGATGATGCTACATGTGTGAGAAATTATTAAGTGTGTCTATCTTAAAAGGGAAAGTTACACATTAAATAGTGTACCATTTATGTGTTGACACATATTTAAAACTATTTCATTATGATTTGATATGTGTGATTCATAGCCACATGTATTATTAGAGGTTGAAGTTATAAATTTATACAATTGGTTAATTACTTATGTGTTATCGGGTGCTAATGAGTAAAGTGTGGTTGTTATTTAAATTATGTAGTAATTCATGGGAAATGCCTCCTTGGCAAAGTTTGTTAATATAATTATGTGAAACTAAATTAATTTTTGATGGGATAATTAATTTATGTATTTTGTGATCTCTTAATTTTCGTCGTATATGACAATTTTGTTAATGAGTGATACATATCAAATTTTTATGTTATTATTTTTGTTTGCGAAAATGTTTTGAGAGATTACCGTATATATGTTATATAAAACGTTTGAAGTTGTGGGGAGAGTATTTTTAAAGTAATATTACAACATAAAGAAACATTTCGTTTATATTGAGAAGTTGTTGATTGAGTTTTGTAGGCAGCGGATATACAAGAGCAATAGATTGGCCAATCAAAAGAATTATCGAAATCATCTGAGAGATGAATGTGTTGAAATCATCTAAAAGATAAAATCATTGAGAAGAATGGGAGGTCCATAAGATAGTCACCGCAATGGACACCGGACCTAAAAGATTGGACATCCCATGAAAGAGGTAAAATGGGCAAGAACGAAGTTGAAGTGTGACTATGAAAGCACTTATTATAATGTAGGATTACTCCAAGTCTGATTCCTAAGGTGGTAGTGCTCGTAATTGTGATGATAAAGAAGAGTCCAACTCTGAATGAAACAAACACATGTCTTGTGTAGGCTGTTGATCATAAACAATCGTTGGAGCTTTCACCTATGTGGTTATTGTAGTGAGGTCACTACAATGGGGACATGACTAATCCGTTAAAACACTCATGAATAAGATATGTGCGCATGATCGTTTAACGCGCAACCCAGATAAAAGAATACGCTATATATATTGCTTGTACTATGTGTGTGGTAAGTGGAAATTTGGACCAAAAGACCTAGTTCAAGACTTAGTTCACTATGGTTCTTTGAAATGTAAACTTGTAATCACTAAGTGAAGCTTCAAACCCAAAAGGTATCTACATCCATTGTATAGTAAAGATACTCATCTTTATTTTCAAAATCTTAAAATTGTAGGGGATTGTTGGAAATTTTAAAGATTTTATATTTATTATTTTATTTTATTACGTTATATTAGTCCTTTAACTTGGTGGGTCAACTCTTCCTAATAAATATGATTGAATGACTACAACTTGTTAAATTTGGACACCCTAATAATAGGGGACGCTCTCTTATAAAAAGAGCATCATCTAAGAGTGTGAGAGACAGAGTATACTGTGTGTTCCAACATAGTTCCCAAAAAATTGTTTCCGTAAAATAAATAGGGTTTGGTTTGAGTTTTATGATTTTGAGCATACAAGTAATTGAGGATGCGTAATAGAACTTAACTGCTATACAAGATCTCTTGGATGATTATTGTATCTTCGGAGTGGAGTGCCATATAACCCAGTGTAGTGAGGGTATATCTTATCTATGGATAATGTTTACGAGCGTGCCTCAATCCATAATTTAGAGGCATTTCTTATCTCTCTATTTTTAGTGTTCTTTTATTAAATTAATTATGTGTTGGATTATTTTAGAAAGTTATCTTTCCTAAATATGCTTCGAACATTAATGGATATCAAACTTGTGCATTGATGAAATGTTTGGATGGAGATCCTTTTCTCAATGCTGGCCATGAATTATAGACTGAAAAAAGAAAAATCATGTTCTCACTAGTTTTAGAGTACACCTCTGATACCATGAAAAAAAACAACCCAAAATTTCACAAAATAAGCCAATGCTTTTATGACTTTTCTATCATGTTCATTAAAAGTAATAGTGCCTGGAAACTTACATATGGAAAAAATTATAAATACATGAAATTTAAAGGATATTGACCAACGGTAATATTCTTAATTTATGGTCATATTCACGTAATAAGGACTGAACAGAGAAAGGAAGCAATTGAATAACAATATTGCTGTCATATCCGAATCTTCAAATGGGTGACACTGATTCACTAATAATTGTTAGGATTGGAATACAAAGCTCTCCCAAAAAATATCTTCTAGAGGTCGCAACAAAGCCCGCTAGCTTCTTAGTATTTTAATACAATCAATACTTAGGAGCAGACATGAAAACTCACAATAATCAAGATACAATTACCCCGATAATGTCGATCTTGATCAACCCCAATGCCTCTGCCGATACTAGAGCCGCTGCCACTAATTAGCAGCAAAAACCTACTAAAAATCGGCTGCTAAAAACCCCTCTTTCGACTAAAGAACCCTAAAACGTGCCACTACACATTATTAGGCTCGAAATAGCGCCGTGGTGCTACGGATGGAAAACCGTCCACACGCGCATAATAGGACAGCACCGATATGTTGTCCCCCTAATTCCCGCGATGATGCACTTTCGATCCTCTTGGCCTGCAGCACTCGCTTCCTCTATTTTTCATTCTCGCTTCAATCCCGACGCGTTTCGGCTTAATTCTGACTCATTGATAACTCTCCAAAAGAGAGTTATTTTGGTGATTAGGGTGAAAATGTGCATTAAAATGTCAAAGTGTGTTGGATTTAGGTCATAATTATCATCAATAATGTTAAAATATAAATTCTTAGCTAAATATTCTTAGTCATGAGAACTTTGGCCAAAAACAGCATAAACACTCGTATTTGGGGTTCTTCTGCACAGGTTTTTAAAGAAGAGTTAAGAAGAGAAGGGAGTGCTGAACTAGAGAAGAAAAGTCAAAGCATTTTCAAGTCAGAGCATATAAAAGCTGGAGCATCGCAATGACAGAACATGAGTGTCCGTACAATTAATTCAAAAACACGGGATTCACTTATGTCCGTACAATCTCCAGCTGGCTGCCCTAAAAACGGGACCCGATATTTAAAGGGAATGTTGCCTTAGCCGACAGACATGCAGATCCGAAGGGAGACAAAATTGAGAGCTGAAAAGACAAGGGAACGAAATATACCCATTTTCGGGAGGAAAGCTGACACCAGAAAGAGGAAGCTCACCTGTAGGAACGAGCTGTCTGCTTTTTTTTCTCTGTCATTTAGCCATTTTTCTGCTATGGGTTGTATTCCTTCTTCTTCCATTACGTTTTCTTCATCCATTATGAGCTAAACCCCATTTTGGGGGAGGTTCACATGCTGTAACCGACTTGAGACTGTACCTATAGCTGCTACATTTATTTTTAAGCAATTCTGAATTTATTTCATAAATTTTCACGTTACTGTTGGCCGCTGTTTCGTGTATGCTAGCTTCTATATTGACCCGGAAGGGCTTGTGGGTGCTGATTTGTTTTGCTTGTGATTAGTGCTTTTCTATAGCTATAGGGATACTCAGGAATGAGGTCCCTTGATCAGGCCTATAGCTTGGGTTTAGTGCTGGGGTATTTAGCAACAGGAGTTGTATTTACTCATGTTTGGGGTGTCTCGGAAGGGAGAAGAAGAAGAAAACTTCTCTTTACAAAAGGAAAAATTAATGTTGTGGCATCACTGTTGGAACCGTTGAGCTACAAAACGTTTTGGATTGATTTATCTATATTTGAACATATAATAATATTCTATCAATATTTTATGTGCCAGTATGAGGGCATATTAAAAGTTGTGATAGCCTATAAGTTTGATGTTGATTATGAGTATTTCATTGTTAAGATATTTCGTAAGGATGGGTTTGCAATGGATTTGGAATTTATATCCATAATAGTCAACTTAAATCTCGCCAATGGTTAACTTAATAATTAGTTAATCAAAATTCCTATCAATAGTTAGGCCAAGCTCCAACTTCAAACTCCTAAACACCCAACTTAGCCCAAGCTCATCCAAGCTCCAAGCTCAAACTCATCGTCAAGCTTGAGTAAAAAATCCAAGCTCCATGCGCAAATTCTCAAGCGCACAACTTAAGTAAAACTTCTCCAAGTTCTGAATCGGACTCTTTGGCCAAGCTTCTCAAAGTTCCCAACTCAAGCAACGTGCCATTAAGGAAAATGTATCTCCTAAGGCTAGATACTATAGCTTGCGAAGGGAGAGCTCACCTCAACCCCAACGATGAGCTCCCATCGGAGTAGCTCATCTCGACGTTATGGAAAAGCTATAAGATAGCTCACCTCTACGCCAAAAAATGAGCTCTCATCTGAGTATCTCATCTCGACATCAACGATGAGCTTTCATTAGAATAGCTCATMTCGACACCAACAATGAGCTCCCATCGGAGTTCCTCATCTCGATATCATCGATGAGCTGTCATTAGACTAGCTCATATCGACACCAACGATGAGCTTCCATCGGAGCAGCTCATCTTGACATTGACGATGAACTTTCATTAGAATAGCTCATCTCGACCCAACGATGAGCTCCCATCGGAGTAGCTCATCTCAATATCAACAATGAGCTGTCATTAGAATAGCTCATATCGACACCAACGATGAGCTCCCATCAGAGCAGCTCATTTCGATAACAACGATGAACTCTTATTAGAATAACTCATCTCGACACCAATGGTGAGCTCCTATTCAGTAGCTTACCTTTACCCAAAACGACGAGCTTTCATTAGAATAGCTCGTCTCGACACCAACAATGAGCTTCCATCAGAGTAGCTCATCTCGACATCAACGATGAACTCTCATCGGAATAACTCATCTTGACAGCAACAATGAGTTCTCATCGGAATAGTTCATCTTGACATCAAGGAATAACTATTCGATAGCTCACCTCAACCTTAATGATGAGCTCTCAGGTAGCTCACTTTGACCTCAGTAGTGAACACCCCATCAAATAGCTCATCGCAACGGCCAATGGATGAGCTCCCACCAGGTAACTCATCTCGGCATGAAAGATGAACCCTCATCATAACTCATTTAAACTAAAAAGAATGAACCGCCATCAGATATCGAAATCTTCAAGGAGTGTCTAATCAAGATTACATAGACTTTGAAGACTGTGGCCACCTAGAGTTGAAACATATAAAAATTAGCTCAAGTATTGACAATGAGACCTTACAGAAAAGAGAGCATGACCAAACTTCTCATAGATCTCTCCACGTATTAGTATAACCTATGAAACAGTCCTTTGACAAGTTAGCTTCCTAACTTACCAAATTGGGGGTACATTTTGGAGACAAAAATATGACATACCACGTGGCAAGATATGGCCAAGCTATGGCCGAGCTCCTAAGCTCAGACCTATTGTCGA
>NW_019104809.1:27573-47111 GCF_001995035.1 Momordica charantia | reverse complement strand
TTCTACAATGATTGTTTCAGGTGAAGGACTCAGGAGTGACCAGGGTGATGGGACGGAGGAGACCTGACAAACGAGGACCATAGGCTGCTTAGTTTTTTCCTATTTAGTTTAATTCATTGGTTAGGGCCATATGTTGTGGCCAATAAACGGTTTCTTTGCATTTAAATATTCGAGAGATTTTTCCCTTGTCGTTAGATTTCCTTCGGGTTAGGTGCCTATTTGAGATTTATTCCATTTGTTTAGATTCACATAAATTGAATAATAACTTGCCTCGTGAAGTGGTTCATGAATGTTGTTGAATGTTATTCCATGAGATTGGTTTATCGTTAATTTGCTGAGGATTGGGACTTGACTTTATAAGTTTATGTGTATAGGAAGTTGGCAGGTTATAACCGGGGTTAAATTTGATTAGTTGGGTAGTTAACGTGACCTAGAGGTGAGCGGAAATTTCTGGGTCGTTACATTAAATGAATCACTTACATCTAAAAAGTACCTCAAATGTAAGTGGGGATCCTCAGACGCGTGCCCATGAAATTGTCGTACAGTTTGGAGCATTTGGAACATGACAGGTTTCAACTCATACCTTTCAGCATCTATTTATAGTTCTGTTAAGATCGGATGAGAACGATGAAATGCAATACAGAATAGGCTCTAATAGCCCTATCTCCATGATCAGCCAACATAATGGCATTAAGAGGAGGAACAACTACTGGTACAGCCACCTCTCCTCTATTAGTTCCTTCAACTTCTGCATTTTGAACCTCTAGGTTAGGATTTCTTAGATGTTGACCCATTTGCTCAGTCCCTACTTGTTGTCTACGTTGTTCTCTTCTTCCTTGATGGAATGTGCAGTATATCTTGTTTTCAAGAAGATATTCCAATCCTTGTAGATCGTGCATTCACCTTCAGGATTCACCAAGCAATAGTTAAAAGAAACTTTTATAGCATAAATTTTCTCAAGCAAAAATATGACGTGTAAAGTAAAATGAATCCCTGGCAACGACACCAAAAACTTGTTGTGTGGTTTAGAACCCTTTGTGCAATTGTACATAACCGTTGTAGGAAGTGATAAAAAGATCGTATCCATAGGGATTGATAACTAAACACTTCACAATTACTTAAGAAAATAAACAAATTAACATAATATGTTTTGAACAAGAAAGACTATAGGAACTAAAACAAAAGAGTGCATAGATGATTTAGTGAGTAAAAACAAGTAAGAACCAAACAGAACCAAAAAGATTTACAGGAAAGTGTGCAAATCAGAGATTCAATACTTATGTTTAAAAACATAAGGGGAAGAGTTTACGTGACTTTTTATGGGCTTACGCAAACAATGCTACAGTTTCGACGATGTAATATACTGGCCAAAGAGACACATAATCTTCCCTGATTTCATAGATTTTCTGCTATTCATGCTTTTAGAGACACTTGACAGCATATATCCTCAGTTTAAAATCTTGCTAGGTGAGCCTTATTCCTAAGTACCCACACTCTAACTAAAGTATAACCTAGCATGAGTTGAAGTCAAATACTTCCTATTACAATTTTCCAAGAGTTAATAAGAAGATATTCCAATATGTTGGCCTAGCAAATTGAAAATAAAATGTTAAAAACAACTTCAACTCAGTATATATATATCATCATTAAGTCAAAGCAAAGTTTACAGCCCAAGAACAAGTTCACAACTCCTCCCCTTACAAATAAACTTAGCTATAGTGTCATACAAAAAAAGTGAAGAAGAAAATACAAAACTCGTGCACTAAAGAGTACAAAAGAATAAGAAAATGAGGAAAAACAGCAGTCCTTCACTCCCTTTGTTGTCTTATTTGGGTTCCTCTCCAAGTGTCTTCCTTCTTCTATTGTCTTGTTCTCTTTAGGGTTATATGAAGAATTAGAATGAATGGAGGCCACCTTGAAATGAAAGCATTTATGCCCCTCCTCAATTTTAGGGCAACCAAAATGTATAACACGGGGCCCAGCCCAGTTTAATGGTGAATCTGTGTTTTACTGCAGTAAATTTTTGGGTAAAAATCTATCACTGTCAGCTCTGTCTTTTGTGCATTTTTTATTATGATGCTGCARCATCAAAAATGCTGCATTCAAAACATTTAAAATTAGACAATTGTTCATAACTCTCACCATTGTCTATTAAGGTAAATATGTTAATTAATGTAATATTTGCATAAAATCAATGTAGAATAGGTGTTAGTGTGCCTATTCATTATCTAATTTGTATGGAAGTATTGCATAAATAACTATCTTTTGAAGAGTTATGAGTTTACTTCAATTACCCTATTTATTGGAGCTAAGAGTGAATCTTTTTTTAGTACAACATGTGGCGTGGGGGATCGAACTCACAATCTGTTGGTTGGAAATATATGACAATTACCGCTAATCTAAACTCACTTTGGCAAGAGTGAATCTTTTACTATCTGATATATTAAAAATTTAATATTATTTTATTCTCATTGAAATAAATATTTTATTAGTATTTCTCATATATGAAAAAAATATTTTGTTTTCCTTATGTTGTATTAAATCCATTAATTGAGATAGAATCTTTACATAACATAATACATTTTAGTATCTCATAGATTAAAATGTTATATTATTTGAATTTYTATTCAAATAAATATCTTATTACTACATCTCATTCATTAATATTTTTTTTTTATTTTAATGTATCAAATACATTAATTGAGATAGAATATTTAAATAAAATAATATTTTTTAATATATCATATATACAAATTTGTACTATTTGAATCTTATACAAATGAATATTTCATTACTATACGTCATATATAAATAAACATTTCCCTCGAAGGTATGAAATACATTAATTAATGATCTTTAGCCAATAAAATCTTTAATATCTCATATATTAACATTATATTATAGTAAATATCATATATTAATAAAATACATTAATTTAA
Source organism: Momordica charantia (assembly GCF_001995035.1). Next base: position 44,172 of record NW_019104809.1, on the reverse strand, counting down.
ATTCCCTTCATTATTTAATATATCCAAATACATTAAATAACTAAATATGACTTTGAGCATTTCAAATTCAATTTTCTTTCAACATAATTGATTCGTTAGGGGTGTTTGGTTTCCTGTTTTCAAAGCGGTGAGTAGGGTTTGTTAACATAAACCCATGATTGTTTCAGGGTTATATAAACTAGCGTTTGCTACAGTAAGTACTATTCTATCCCATGTTACATTACATATTATTCTAACGCCAGTTTGCTACAGTATTTTATCATTATTCTTTTGAATTGTTACATTGCATATTTTATCTTTTGTGTCTCTACTAAAATGCATCAACTTTTCTATAAAATATATTAGTGGAATAAGAAAATTAATTAATTATAATTTTAATAATAAATAAGTAAAAGAATTCAGTTAAGATTGCAAGTAGTAAACTATTAATTCATATATCGACAATATAATTTTAATCATAAACTTTATGACTGAAAGCTGAAATTGGAAAATGAAGAAATTAGCCAAAACGAGTTAATTATATTGGTTGGAACCACGAGGGTAACACAATTCATTTTTCTTAAACCTATATGTTAACTTTGACTACCAACCTAACCATTTAATTTATACTCATTATGAACCTCATCTTCTAGATAAATTATAATGATAAATTTATATGTAATAATTTTTTTTAAACAATATATGCAATAATTATGTACACACTTTAGTCACACATCGAAAAATATTTTAGAAAATCAATAACATAACTAATTAAATATTTATTTCACACAATAATTACTCAAAAAATATTTAGATTAGTAATTCTATTAAAATTAAATTATTATACTCAAAGTATTAGTTACTAAATAAATATTATTACAGTTTTAACCACATATATATAAATCATTGAGATTATTTCCTTTTAAATTCAACACTCAACACACATCCTACAATCTAACATCTTTATTTCTCTAAATCCATAATTTTATCATACTCTTTTTACTAGTACAGTGTAAAACTCATATTATCATAATTAATTAAAGAAATGTCTTTTATACAATAAATGAATTTAACTATTTTGTTTAGTTTGTCTTGAGTTAATAAATTTTAAATAATTATTATTTAAAATATTTCAACTTTTTAATGAAATGTACTGGCTATGTAAAAAAACAAAAAAATAAAAAAGAAGCTAAGTTTAATGTAAATTTTGATGGTAATTAATAAATAAATTTAGTTGGCGTAGCAAGAAATTAACACAAATTAAATAAACCATTGATATTAATTTACTTGTCCATAAATTTGTATAAAATAATTATTAAAAAACCTTAAGTAAACAAATGTATTAATAATTTTTTTTATTGATATTGAAAAGTATACTTGCTAATTTCATAAGAAAACAACAAATTTTAATTTACTTTTAATTATTTCATTCAAATAGTTAATATATGATCTATCTATTATTTATTATAAATTCAAAATCTTGCCATAAACACAGATATAATAAATTTAAGTTTAATAAAATAGTATACAAAAATAGGTTTATCAAACCCATACTAAACAACTTTTTTTTTCTGCCTAACCAAAAACATGTTGAATAAACCAGACTTAACAAACCTATTTTCTGCACAACCAAACACAGACTAATTAACAAACCGAGACTTAACAATTCATACTTAATAGACCCATATTTAACAAACCTCCTCAAACCTGCGACCCAAACACCTCTTAATGTTCTTGCGACCTATAGTTTATACTTTTCGTTTATGGGGACATATAGTTTATAAGCTCCAATGATATAAAATTAATTAATTAAACTCACTAATTAATTAATTTTCATTCATCAAGCCAATGTTACTCCACTATAAACCAAAAGTTGCACTCTTATGTACTGTAGTACAGGTTATGTCCATGGATACAAATGTTACATGCAAGTCGACCCTTCACGAGTTGATCAAAATTACAGCTGTGTCCAAGTCCACTTTACCTATTTAATTACATTTTATAGCCCAAGTATCATTGATCCCATAGTGAACAATATGTCTATGATCCAACCATAAACTAAGTCCCTCTTGGGAAAGCGAGGGGGTGGGGCTCAATTGTTCAATTATCGAAATCAACATTTAAAGGAACAACTCATTTTCTTGCCTTAAAATGAGAATGAGTGAATTTCATCTTGTTACATTATGTTCACATCTCCCCATTTGGTCAAGTCGCCAAAATAGAAGGCTTATTGAATCGACTCCAAAAGTCATTCTCACCCATGTAATCAAACAACATGCCCTTAAGGCATGAGCTCATAAGTCAATGAGGATTAAGTTCAAGTTGCATATGGTCATATTGTAAAATACTTGCCTTATCTTTTAATAGATTTAAAAAAAAAAAGATTAAGTATTTAGTGGTTCATTCTTATACAAACTCATTTTATATGATACCCACACACATATGTCTGTACATGAGTGATTTAGCTCAGATCATCTGTAACGTTGACAAAGTCGGCTGTATCAATAGTATTACCAAAACAAGGCACCCAACCTTATCCATATACTATAGACTTTTAAGGTTATAACTCGAACACGATCCTCTTGTATGACAAGTACATACTCTTCAATATTACATTTCTAACATGGATTTTTATAGAAATAAACAACAGATGTTGCATAAAATCAAAATAATTAACTAATTATTTTCAAATAAATAACAAAATATTCATTAATTACGAGGCTTTAGGGCATAAATACCAACAACAAAAATGCAGAAGACCTTGACGGTGCAAAAGAACAATGCACCAGGCGCATCTGTACCATCAATAAATGCTAATATTGATTACGTTTATCATATGTCTTAAACTATGTGTATTTATTGTGGATATATATTTAAGTCTGAAAATTGTTCCTCTAACAACCAACCTTTCTTGATGTCATGTAGGACAACGAAATCAAACGAACTTTAACCCACACTCTAACACCTACAATATAACATGATGACACCATCCTGACTTTTTGTGGGGTGGACGATGAAGTTCCAACACTTTGAGAGCCAAGTACAGCAAAAACAATATAAGTAATCGTACACTTCACTAGGATTCTTAGCCCATCCTCCACCACAACAATACAGTCAATAGAAGAGTTCAATTTATAAAATATATCAAAGGATTAGTTCAAAATGATAAAACTATACGAACCTTGGAACTTCAGTTGAGACAGATCGTTGGTGAGCTCAAGAGTGGACCCTAGGTGTCATTGCCTGATACTATAGGGGATCCCAAAAGAAAAGGTAAGGAGCATTACAAACCATTCAAATGCTCAGTAGGCTAACTTATGATGGAATGGAAATGCCAAGTGAATGATCATCTAAGTTCAGTAGCAATGCCTTAGGGAATTCGTTTCCCGTAAGTGTAAAGACATTAGAGTTCAATCATCCCCTATTCAAGATGAGGTAAAATCTAGGAAGAGCGTCATGTAATCTTGACATTAGTGTAAATTTAATGCCTTTATTGATTTTCAAATAACTTAATATAGGTGAAGCTCGCCCCATGACACTAACGCTCCAATTGGTAGACAGGTCTATAAAATTCAAATGGAATAATAAAAGATGTTTTAGTTAATCGATAAATTTATTTTCTTGTTGATTTTATTATTCTTTATCGTGAAGTGGATATGGAGGTACCAATCATACTTGCGCGGTCGTTTCTAACAACAAGATATTCAATCATCAATGTAAGGAAAGACGGAGATCACAGTGATGGTGAATGACGAGCAAGTAACATTCAACTTACTAGATGCTATGTGAATTCTAGACGAGATAGAAGAATGTTCGGCTATTAGACAACTAATCCTATTTATATGGAAGAATTATGTGAAACGATGACTTATTAGCAGTAGATAATGAAGAAAATAGAGTGGCCGACACTTGGTCATTGCCAAAGAAAATGTTGAGTTTGGAGAGCTAAAGTGTTGGGTGTGTCGCCATAAACTTGTAGTTTGTATTTATGTAAAAAGAAATGTATATTCAATAAATTTGTTGTTGAATTCATAGCATTGCATTGTCCAAAATCCAATAAACTAAACATCCAAGGTTATCATCATGTAACCAGGACACTATATATATTCGGTATATATTTGATAATACCCACCCCTGATATACTAGGTATATATTTGATATACCACGGATATACGAGGTATATATTTGATATACCTCTGATATACAAGTGGATAATGTCTCGTGAATAACCTAAAGAGTCTATAATATATGGATAAAGATAGGTACCTTATCCTGGCAACACTATGGATATAGCCCACTTTGTAAATTTTACAGATGACTCGATCTAGGTCGTTTGTGTGGAGACATGCTAGTGGGGGTATCCTATACAATGAGTTTGTATAAGACCGGACCGCGAAATAGACAATCTTTAGATGTAACGCCGTTAACTAACAGATTGCTGTTTCATAGGATGACCAGACAAGTCATTTTCAATCCTGAGTGAGTCATGGACTCCTTCTCGTGAGGGCTCGTCCTTTGATCTGTATGGGTGAGAGTGGCCGAACTCGCCGACTCAATATTTCTACCATTTTGTGGACGAGACCGAGTGGGGAGCTGGGAACATAACTTCACAAGATGGAATTCAGTCCTCCCCGACTTTAGGGAGTAGATGAGTGTTCTCTTAAATGATGACTACGGGACTTGAACAAGGGGCCCCACCCTTTCACTCGCCCGAGCGGGACTTTCGGTTACTAGTTGGACCATAACCGGGTTGTTCATTAGAGGGGTAGTGGTATTTAAGGATTAAGATGTAACTCAGGGGTAAAACGGTGATTTGACCCAGCTTGAGTTACGAGCACTCGTGAAGGATTGACTTGCCATTAATGATCGTATATCCATGGACACAAAAATATTCTACAGTGAGAAGAGTGCAACTACAGGTCTTTAGTGAAGTGACCCGTAGTTAACGACTATTGATTAACTTGGTCAATGAGTTTGACCAATTAATCTCGCATCGTTGGAGCTTCTGATCTGTAGATCCATTAGATCCCCTTGCTAGCTCATAACGGGTAAAACAATGATGAAGTTTTTGGATGAATTTGAAATGTTGAAATTGCTCAAGGAAATATATGTGTATTGATACATTATAATATATAGTTAATTCTAACTTGAAACTATATATTATGAGAGAAATCATTTGAATAAGATTCAAATAAAATAAATATGAATATGATTCATATTAACACTACAGGTTAAAAATTAATGCACATAATATGTACATTAAATCTATAGGTTTACAAAAGAGAATATGGTTTAATTAAATATGGGATATTTAATTAAATGTTAAATAATTAATTGTTAACTATTTAGTATTTATATTTAATTAATTAATTATTAATTAGATTAATAATTAATAATTATTTATATGATTAATGATTATTTAATAAATTAATTATATTAATTAATTAATATTATTAATTAATTAATATTATTAATTAATTGATATTATTAATTAATTAATATTATTAATTAATTGATATTATTAATTATGAACTCCCCTGCATTTGAGAGGGGAGTGAGAAGTTTAATGACGTGAGGTAACTCCCCATGTCATTTTTGTTGGTTATCGAGGCAGAATTGTTCTGCTGAAAAGTGAACATGATTTCCCAGGTTTTCTCTSAAGGTATCTCTCTATATTGATCTCTGATCAATTCTCCCTTTACGTTCCAAAATCGGTGCTCCCACAAGCACGATCTTGAGACCTAAGAGGATAGCACGGAAGAGTCTTTGGTGGTGTTCGGGAAATCAAATTGAGGAAGAGTTCTTCAAAGGTAAAAAAATGTTCTTTCCCCTGTATTTTAATTATTGGATGTTTGATTTTGCTTCTCAAAAATTCATGAACGATGATCCGCTTCCGCTCCGGGATTCACATCCCATCATAAACAAAGATGATTATTGAAATATTCAAACATCAATCATTGAGCATCCACAAGTGAAGCAAAATCCTCTATGTAACTCCCCCAAGTATTGAGGTTATTTTATTTTAAGTTTTAATATGTGCCTTTGGTTGTTTCCKTATATTTATAAATTGAATTATTGATTTTTCTATTTTTGGAGTTCTAATTCTGGATTAATTAGAACTTAAGTTTAACCTGGTACGTTTAAGATAAATTAAATTTTTTAGTTTTGGAGGAGATTTTTAATGAAATCTTAATTCGAAGTTTTGAAAATTTAATTTATGGATTTTATCATTGGATTTTAAATTCAATATATTTTTTTCTCAATCCTTTTAAGAGTTCGTCTCCTTTTTGAAMAAAAATTAGGATTTTTCCCTCTTATTTAAGGTGGTCGGTCTTATTATTTGGGTTTATTCTTTTTAGAAAAGAAAAGAAAATAGAAAAAAAGTGGAAAGAAGAGAAGGAAAACAAAAAAGAAGAAAAACTAKCATCTCATCCTCTTCTTCCTCTCCCTTCCTTGTAGCAGCCGCCACCTCAAGCCACTTCTTTAGCGAAACTCAGCAGCGACCGACAACTCTAGCAGCAGCRGTGCACGGCGACACGACCCACGACGACTTGATGAAAGATTACATGACAAGAAATGACCAACAATGATACTAATCAGTAAGGTGGTAACAATGAAAGTTTGGAAGCCTTGATGAAAGAGTACATGACAAGAAATGATGCTTCCATGAGAAATCTGGAGATGCAAGTAGGGCAATTAGCAAATGAATTGAAATCAAGACCGCAACGTACATTGTCAGGACACACTCACAAGGAATGGATTAACCTATAACGAACCCACAATTCTAGATGAAGGAATCAATGCATCTACATCTGTACCCGCATCCAAGCCTGCACCAGAATCAGAAGTGAAAGTCGAAGAAGTAAGTTCATATGAGAATAGTAAGAAAACCGATAAAGGTAAGCAAGTAGAGCCTCGTGCTACTTCGTAGRTGGGTAATTTTAAAATATTCACACATCTTCCTCAAAGGTTAGTTAAAAATAATGATATTCACTTGAAAAAATATTTGAAATATTGAAACAGTTGCGTATAAACATCAAATTGGTAGATGYTTTAGAGTAGATGCCTCATTACACCAAGTTGAGTAGATGCCTCATTACACCAAGTTYTTGAAAGACATCAATTATGGTCGTAACAAATTAGGCGAGCATAAAACGGTAGCCTTGAAAGAAAGCAGTAGTGATGCTCTACGAAAGTCATTGCCTATCAAATGTAAGGACCTAGGTAGTTTTACTATCCCTTGTTCGATAAGTGATAAGTACTTAGAAAGAGCATTGTGCAACTTAGGAGCAAGCACAAGTTTGATGCCTCTTTATGTTTTTAAAGAGTTAAACATAGAAGAAGCTCGTCCCACTACTGTAACTCTGCAATTAGCTTATAGGTCCATAAAAAAACTATAAGGGAATAGTTGATAAATTTATCTTTCCCTCAGATTTCGTTATTTTGAATCGTGAAGCAAATCTTGAGATGCCAGTCATTCTTGGAAGACAGTTCTTAGCAACCGATGACACTATATTTCATGTAAGGAAAGGAAAAATCACCATGAATGTCAATATTGAGCAAGTTACATTCAGTGTCCTTGATGCAATGCGTCTCCCAGATGAAGTTGAGGAGTACTCTGCAATATGGGCAACCATGGAAGAACTTCAAGAGTTGATAGCTGTAGAGCTGGAAGCAGATTCGGAGGCCGCAGAAAAAATAAGCTGAAAATGCATCTGGCGCATTTTTTACGAAGATGGAAAAGTTTGAGTTTTTGCAACCGAGAGCAGCTAATCTGAAAACCTTGCAACCATCCATAATTGAACCTCCCCAATTAGAGAAGAAACCTCTACCCTCTCATTTTAAATATGCATATTTGAGTTCAAATGATACTTTGCTAGTTATCATTTCTCCATATTTGACCAATGAATATTAAATTTCTCTTTTGCAGGTATTATCCAAGTATAAAAAGACTATTAGAAGRACCATAGCAGATATAATAGGAATTAGCCCTGCATTTTGCATGCACAATATCATCTTGGAATGAGCCACCAATTGTATTGAGAGCCAACGAAGATTGAATCACAAAATGAAGGAGGTGGTCAAGAAGGAGATAATTAAGTGGTTAGAAGTCGGGGTGATCTACCCCATTTAAGACAATAGTTGGGTTAGCCCAATTCAATACGTTCCCAATAAATGGTGGCATGACGGTGATCACCAACGATGACAATGAGTTGATATCGATGAGAACGGTAACTGATTGGAGAGTATGCATAGACTATCGTCAGTTGAACAAGCTAACTAGAAAATACCATTTTCCACTTCCCTTTATTGACCATATGCTTGAACGTCTTGTAGGGAAGGAGTGCTATTGCTCTTTAGATGATTGTTCTAGTTAAAATAAGATCACGATAGCGTCGGAGGATAAAGAGAAAACTACTTTCGAGAGTAGAGTGATGTGTAAAAACTATTATMTTATGCCCTATTAAGTAGGGTCGGATTTTGTCAAACACAAAAACAACAACTAAAAGTTATTTTTATGCGTAGAATAATTAAGATACATTTAATCCTATGTCTTACCAGAATAGTAAACAGGATGTAACACCTTACCTCATCGTTGACCCAACATAACACCCAGTGCATATTTACTGGTGTCACACATTAGTTCAAACGGAAGGTTCTAACAAGGCTCAACTATCAATGGTGTTGTACTAAATGCATTTTTTAGTTTTTTCATAAGATTTTAAACATTCTTAATTAAAGACGAAAGGTCCATCTATTTACAATAATCTCCATAGGGGTTTAGAAATATSTGCAAAATCTTTCATTAAATRGTGGTAGAATCTTGCATGTCCTATAAAAGATCTTACTATTTTAATAGGTGTGGATGGGGGTAGTTTAGTAATTAAACCAATTTCTATATGTTAGCTTGCATTACCTAAACTTTTTAACACAAAACAATCCGTTATTGTACCATGACATGACACTTTTCCCAATTTAAAACAAGGTTTGTCTCCTCACATCTTTTTAAAATATTTTTCAAAAATTTCAAAACATTTTTTGAAAGGACTCACTGAAAATAGAAAAATCGTCCATWAAAAGTTTTAATGTTTGTTTCACAATATCTGAGAAGAGAAAATCGCCATCATGAATCTTTGAAATGTTGTGGGAGCATTGCATAGTCCAAATGACATCATCTGGAAAATGAACGTCCCACAGTGGGATGTAAACCTAATATTCTTTTAATCTTCAAAAGCTAAGTCATTTGATTGTAGCCAAAATAACCGTCTAATAAACAATAACATTCCTTTCTTGCAAGACGATCGAGCATTTGGTAAATAAAAGGTAGTGGAAAATGGTATTTTTTACTTACCTTATTAAAGTGGCAGTAATCCATACATACTCTCCTTCCAGTCCYCGTCTCATGGATATCAATTCATTCTCATCATTGGTGATCATCGTCATACCTTATTTTTTTGATATGCATTGAACGGGGATGACCCAGCTACTATTGGAGATGGCATAAATCACCCATGCATCTAAACACTTGATGATCTCCTTTTTAAYCACGCCCTTCGTCTTTGGGTTAGCCTCCTATGATTATCTATGAAATTTATGGCTTCTTCTTCCAATACGATTTCATACATGCAAAACGTAGGACTAACTTCTCTTGTGTCTACTACGGTTCATCCAATAGCCATTTTGTAYTTGGATAATACCTGAAAAAGTAAAGTTCCATGCTCATTAGTCTGCTAATAAGAGATTATAACTAATACGGTGTCATTTAAATACAAATATGCATATTTTAAATGAGAAGGTAATTGTTTCTTCTTCAATTCGGAAGGTTTGGTGATGGATGGTCGCAGAGTTTGAAGATCAGCTGTTGGTTGAGAAATCTAGAACTTTTCCCTTGCTGCCAAAGTAGTGTCAGGCACTTTTTCAGCATCTTTTTATGTAGCTTCCATATATGCTTCTATGTTTGCAGTGATCAGCTTATAATCGCATTGCATCTAAGACGTTAAACATAACTTGCTCATCATTAACTTTGATCGTGATTTCTCCATTTTTTACATTAAATACAGTGTCCTTTATTGGAAACAGTGGTCTCCCAAGAATGATTGGTACCTCAAGATCTACTCCACAATCCAATATAATGAAATATGCGGAAAAAACAAAATTTATCAACTTTTACAAGATCTTCAATTTTACCATCTGGTTTCTTTATTTACCTATATCATCTAATTGCAAAGTTACAGTAGTAGGGGAAGTTACTCATATGTCTAGCTCTCTGAAAACATAAAGAGGAATCAATTTTTTACTTTCTTCTASATCGCATAATGCTCTCCCCAGGTTCGTCACACTTATCAAACTAGAAATAGTAAAACAACCTGTGTCTTTACATTTGACAGGTAATGGGTTTCCTACAATATGACTACTTTCAGTTTTTTAAGGCTGTTGTTTTATGCTCGCCGAGTTTCTTTCGCATCTAAGTAATATCTTTTAAGAACTCAGTTTAATTAGGCATCTATTCTAAACAATATATCAATGAGATGTTTATATGCAACTAGTTTAATATCTCTAAGAACTTCTTAAAGTGGATATCCTAATTCTTTTTAGATAGACTTCGGGGGGGAGGGGGGAGGGAGGAATTTTAAAATTACCGACCTGGGAAGTAGCACCCAGGCGATACTTACTTACCTTTGTCAATTATCTTACCATTATTATTTTATCATATAGGTTCCCTGTCCTCTCCTCTTGTCGTGATGCAGGCACAKATGTAAGTATAGATGTAGATGCATCGTTTCATTCATCTAGTAATGCTGGGTCATTATAGGTTAATCCGCTTCTTGTTGGGACTGCCTTGATTGCTTATTTCCTTYCYGTTTGGGATTTTCTGTATGTCCAATCAATGTACCTTATGGTATGGTCTTCAACTTATTGGCAATATGCCCTACATGTATCTCTAAATTCCCCGTGGCAGCATCAATCCTTTCCACATATTCTTCCACCATGTCCTCTCGACTACCATTGTTACCACCTTACTGATTATTATTTTGTGCTCTATGTTGGATTCAATGTTGTAGTGGTAAGGTTAGTTTGTTGGGTTTTATGCCCTATATATTTATTCAATAAAGTTGTTATTAATGTTTCTTTTAGAATTGCAATAACCCAAATCCAATAAACTAATATCCTGGGTTATGTCATGTAATTGGAATAGTATAAAACTTATGTACAATATATTTTCAATATATAGTGTATGTATTTTGATCTACATTATATAATTAATATACAGTACATATTTCATATACAGGTGGATAATGTTCAAGTAATAACCAAAAGGGACAATAGTATATGYGTAAGGTTGAGTACCTTATCCTAGTCAATAGTATATTGTAAGGTAGAGTRCCTTATCATGGTAACACTATGGATACAACCCACTTTGTAATAGTGTCAAATGACTCAATCYAAATCATTCATGTGGAGACATGTAAGTGGGRGTATCCTATACAATGAGTTTGTATAAGACCGGACCRTGAAATAATATATTACCTATAACAAACTAATAGATTATAATTTCATATGAAGACCATACAAATTCAATCTCGATCTTGAGTGAGTTATGGACTCCTACCTATAATGGATCGTCATTTGATTTGTATGGGTGAGAGTGGCCTAGGTTGCCAATTCAATATTCCTTCCATTTTGGGATGAGACCGAGTGGGGAGCTGGGAACATAACTACACAAGATGAAATTCACTCCTTCCCGGCTTTAGGGTAACTAGGTGAGTGTTCTTTTAAGTGCTGACTCCAATACTTGAACAAAGGGCCCCACCCTCGCACTGGCCCGAGATGGYCTCCTCTTTAATGGTTGGACCATAAACAGGTTGTTGATTAGAAAATCAAAAGTAGTTTAGGTGAAAGAGGTAACTTAGGGGTAAAATGATAATTTGACCTAAYTGTAGTTACGAACACTCGTGAATGACTGACTTACTGTTAATGGTCAATGTCCATTGACACAAAATATTTCACAGTGAGAAGTGTGCAGTTGGAGCTTCAGATCTGTAGGTCCAWTAGATYCTTTGCTAGCTCACAATGGGTAAAATGAGGATGAAAGAATTTGAAATGTTCGAATTATAAGGAATGTATATAATGATCCATTATATATAATTTATTTTGGATTACACTACATATGTTATGAGAGAAATATTTGAATAAGATTCAAATAATAATTAGTATGAATTGGATTCATATGAACACTATAGGTTATACAAGAGATGCATTTGAATATGATTCACATATATGGTATTAATTAAACATGCGATATTTAATGAAATGCTAAATAATTAATTGCTAATTATTTATTTATTTAATATTTGGATTTAATTAATTAATTAATTAATAATTACATTTTTTTATTTTTAATTCATATTTGGATTTAATTAATTAATAAAAATATAATAAATAAATTTAAATTAAATGAATTGATTATTAATTAATTATTAATTTTATTATTAATTATTAATATAATTAATTAATTATGATACGTGTACATGAACGTTTAACGTGCAACCCAGATAATAGAATACACTATATATTGCTTGTACTATGTGTGTYGTAAGTGGAAGTTTGGCCCAAAAGACCTAGTTCAAGACTTAGTTCGCTATGATTCTTTCAAATATAYGGTTGCTAACAGTAAGTGGAGGTTCAAATCTAAAAGGTACCTACAACCACTCTATAGTAAAGATGCTCATCTTTATTTTCGAAATCTTAAAATTGTGGGAGATTTTATATTTATTGTTTTATTTTATCATATTATATTACTCCTTTAACTCAGTGAGTCAACTCTTCCTAATAAATATGATGGAGTGACAAAAATCACCTTTGCCATTGCTAAAATCACTTCTATTCCCCTTAATCATGTKTGGCAAATTAAAATAATTGATTTTAGGAAAGCATACAATCACTTAAAATTTATTTTTAAGGTATCACTTGAGTGGTGATTTTAGAAAATCAATTATTCTTAAATCTATTTTTTCAAAATCACATCTTCTACCATTACTCTCAAACACACCCTAAATACTCCTTCCRGAGTAAGAAAGAAACCCTATAAACCCAATTGTATAGTAATTATTGGAGGCTATACATTTGGTACGCTYATTTGCTTACTTGGTGTTGAATGAGAAATTTCGGCCAATTACTAAGTGCCACATCACAATTTAAAATTACATTTTGGACCAATCATAAAATTACACGTGTCCTAAATTAATTTTAAATMGACAAATCAAATCRTGGCAGGTGTCTCTTTTATGGTCGTCTGATGAAATCAACAAACTGGATCAAATCCCATAAAGAGACTAGGCTGAAGTCGATGGCCCATTAAACCGACGACCCAATAAGACCCACCAAGACTCTATAAATAGAGGAGGTCACGTCTCATTCGAGGAGGGGAAGAAGAAGTCAGAAAAAGGTAGAAGAATTGGAGATTCAGAGCACTCGAATTGTCTATGATCATTTAGAGTCAAGCGAAACATCAAAAGCCAAGAATTGAAGAATTCGAGAATTGTAGAATACGAGACTTCAAGAACATTGGATCTTCTTTCCCCAAGCAACAATACTTGAAGACTCCATCAAACTGCAAAGTCTTCATTAAATTGACTGAAGAACTTCAACAAGGTGCAAAGTCGAAGCACTTCACAATCTGCACAACCGAAGAACTTAAACAAGCTGCAAAGCCGAAGAACTTCAACAAGTTACAACGTTGAAGAACTCCACAAGCCGCAAAGTCGAAGAACTCTACAAGTTGCAAAGCCGAAGAATTTCAACAAGTTGCAAAGCCGAAAAACATGAAAAGCTGCAAAGCCGAAGAACTTCACCAGCGCAAAATCGAAGAACTTCATTAGCGCAAAGCCGAAGACTTCACAAAGTCTTTATCAAGCTACAAGCCAAAGAACTTCATCAACAAGTTAAAGTCTTTAAACAAGCTCAAAGCCGAAGACTTCAATGATCCTTTGTCAAGCAAGAAGCTGAAGGCATCAACCATTCAAGAACAAGCTCACGAGCCCTTGGATTACAGTTTATATATGAGAGAGTTAATCAGAGGGTTATACATTAGAGATTGTAACACTCAYATACATAAATACAAATACAAGTTCATTAATTTGAGTTTTCTTTTATTCAATTTCTCTTCGAACAGATTGGCACRCACAGTGGCACATCTCTACCTCTCATCTCTTTCTCTCAATCCCAAGTAATGACATCTAAAGAAGCCTCATCCATCATGGAATAAAATTTGKTGGAAATGGAGAAGAAACTTAACATGCTGACAAAAATGGTCGAAAAGATAAACTATAAGATTGCTTCCCTTATGAACCAGATGGAAATTCAAGATTTTGGGAATGTTGCTGAGGTAAGSCAAAATCACGTTGTGAATATCAATGACAAAAGAAAAAACATGATGCAAGAGGAACAATGAGAACGTTCTGTTTCAATTGCTTCATTGTCTGTCCAGCAGCTCCAAGATATGATCAAAAATTCGATCAGAGCTCAATACAACGGACCTTCTCAAAGCTCCCTAACGTACTCCAAGCCGTACAGCAAGAGGATTGATGACTTCAGAATGCCAACTGGATATCAGCCTCGAAGTTTCAGCAATTAGACGGAAATGGCAATCCTAAGCAACATATTGTTCATTTCGTTGATACATGTGAAAATGTTGGCACTCGAGGAGATCTAACACTAAAAGGCAATGCTTTTGACTGGTACACGGATCTGAAGCTTGAATCTATCAACGATTGGGAGCAATTGGAATGAGAGTTCTTAAATCGCTTCTACAGCACAAGGCRAATTGTAAGCATGATGGAACTCACCAATACCAAGCAACGAAAAGATGAACCTGTTGTTAACTACATCAATAGGTGGAGAGCWTTGAGTCTCGATTGCAAAGATCAACTGATTKAATTATCTGCTATCGAGCTRTGCATTCAAGGTATGCATTGAGGACTTCTCTACATCATTCAAGGAATAAAACCCCACACGTTTGAAGAATTAGCAACCTGCACCCATAACATGGAGCTAAGTATTGCTAATCGATGAGATAAAGATCTTTTAGTCACTAACTTAAAGAGAATAAGCAAGAATGCTTAGACGACTTTTAAAGAATCAATGGTTATCAACCCAACTTCTCTCAAGTCGTCTTAAAAAAGAAAGGATAGGAAGGTCGAAAAACGACAAGAGAATCAAAGGCGTCGTCTGACTCTAAAGGAAATACAAGAAAAAGTTTATCATTTTCCTAATTCTGACATCTCTGACATGTTAGAACAACTACTAAAGATGCAAGTGATCGAACTCCAAATGACTAGAATAGGTGGGAAAAGTAAATGATCCCAACTACTGCAAATATCATAGAGTCATTAGCCATCCAGAAGAGAAATGCTTCRTCTTAAAGGAACTAATTCTAAAGTTA
Source organism: Momordica charantia (assembly GCF_001995035.1). Next base: position 28,751 of record NW_019104809.1, on the reverse strand, counting down.
GCTCAAGAAGGAAAGATCGAGCTAGATCGTGATGAGTTAGCTCAAACAAATCATACTGTAGTAATGACAAACACATGTAGTCAAATATGCTCACAACCATTTCATGGTAAAAAAAGTGGAAGAATTTGCAAATACACATAAAATAAATGTGGAAGAARTCGACAACTCAACAGATATCAAATAAAAGACTTCTGTCATTGTTCGCATCAAGCCTTCAACTACTCAACTTCAATCTTCCAAAGGATGAGTATGGCAGAGATGAAAGAAGAAAATCAATGTTTGACTCAACCTTTAGTCTTCCAAAGGTTAAGTGTCTCTACGTAAAGGAAAAATCAAGCTTCAACGTATACTTTCAATCGTACCAAAGCGGGGGAAAATGATAGAAACAAAGGAAAGATGAAGATCTTGGAGACGAAAAATTTTGATGGCGAAAAGATTCACAGCCTCGTTCCTTCACGTATGAAGAGAAAATGATCACTTATCATGAACACATAAGGTTGCTTGAAGGTGAAGCAAAGTCTTATCAATGCAACCAATCCTATAAATGATGGATATGGGCAAAATGATAATATTTGAGATGTAAACACACCTTATCGCAAKAGCCTAAACTGCACAGTACTCCTAGCCAACTTGAGTTTAAAAGGTGAATGGCCTATTTGCAAATGAACTACACTATGACTTGATCCCTTTCGTTAGGGGGTACGCACGCAGCATAAATTAAAACATTAAGTTCAGTCCATTTAAAAAAAGAAGTCCAAATTAAAAAAAAATTAAAGGCCACGCCACAATCACGTTGCAAGATAAATACAGTGTTCGACTTTATTGCAGGCTAGTTTACAGTAGAATAAAGGATGATCATTAGGAGCATAAACCATCAAAGTAGTTCTTGCTCCTCATGATAAATATCAACCTGCAAACTGGATCCTCACTTGATCGTTAGCGAAGAAACTGCACTCGCTATATCCTTGGTGAAGAAGTTGCACCCGCTTGATCATTGGCGAAGAACTTGCACTCACTTGATCATTGGCTAAGAAGTTGCAGCTGTTTGATCGTTGGCGCTGCACATGCTGGATTTTTGGGGAAGACGTTGTACCCCCTCGATAGTTGGCGAAGAACTTGCACTCGATTGTTGATGAGGAAGTTGCACTCGCTCGATCCTTGGCAAAGAAGTTGCAACC
>NW_019104809.1:12263-27433 GCF_001995035.1 Momordica charantia | reverse complement strand
GTTGGCAAAGACGTTGCGCCCACTCGATCATTGGCGAATAAGCTGCACCTGTTTGATCATTGGCGCTGCAGCCGTTGGATCGTTGGCGAATACGTTGCACCCTCTCGATCATTGGCGAAGAAGTCGCACTTGCTCGATCGTTGGCAAAGAAGCTGCACTCGCTCGATCCTTCGCGAAAAAGTTGTATTGGTTCGCCCCTATCTGGGACTACGTTCAGTCTTCTGCAAAAAAACAGGTTCAACTATAGTTGGGAATATTACAGTGGAGATCTCACTCAAGATATTACTATCTTAATTTTAAACACTCTTACAATGACTACCTAGAATTACACAATTGGAAATACCCTCACTAAACCCATGAGATACAAACTTCTTTTTTGACACAATGCCCACAACCACTCAAGTCTCTCTTATTTGGATTCTGTACAAATGAAACCTTAACAAAAGGGTTATATTTATAAGAGGTCAAATATCTATATCCTTATAGGAAAACAATATCGTAATCATTATAAGACAATAATATCCTACTTCTTGTAGGAATTGGTAGTACTGTTTGAAAATCCTTTTCCTTATAGGACACGGGTCATCTGTTTTGGCTCAATTATCTCAACAATCTCCCACTTGGAGAGAAAACATCAATCTTGCCTCCCACTCAACAATAGTATCTGATAATCTTGGAGAACTCCAAGGCTTCTACTGCAACAAGTTCTGATCTTCTTGAAAAAATCTTCAAGGCTTTTYGTGTAAGTTTAGAAACTTGTAAAACGAAATATCAGAAATCACTGGTATCATTCGTCTTTGCCCTGAGATTGGACAATCTACGTGGTCTTGTCTCCYAGATGTAAGAGGCACAGTCACGAGCTTCCACTCAAACTAAGTGGTGATATCTGAAGCTTCATTCTTCGTTCTCAAASACTGATTCTTGAAGAATGAACTTCCCACTGATGACTTGACAACTCTATTCAAGTCTGCTGCCAGAATTGAAACTCTATTCTTTAGCTCAGTACCTAATGGGTTCATCTTTTCTGATGCAACTGTTCGCTAACGCGACTTCATTAATTCACCTATCCGTCTGACAACTAAGGATAATCCCTGACAACCTAAAGAACATGTTCTCGTTCTTTGACTTCCCAATTATTGTTCCTGAATTGATGGCATATCCTCCTGATATATTCTGGTTGTCTTTTTTGCTGGTTCCGTCCTACCTATTTGGACACCATTTGCAACTTCCATCGACTGTTTCAACGATTCTCTGACAACACTCAATTGTGACATGTAAACTGTAGATCTTCTATGGCCAACTTCCACCAACTTGGATCCTTTGGTGAGCTTCCACTGGTTCCCACCAAACTCACTCTGATAACCATCATCGTCCTACTTACCTGTAGAGATAAGGTTCATTATGATACTGGGTACATACCTAACATCTCGTAGTAATAACTTAGTCCCACTATTGGTCTTCAATTGTATATTTCCAATCCCTTTAGTCTTGGAAATTMTTCCATTCCCCATCCTCAYGTGGCCGTGATTGCCTCTTATGAAAGATGCGRATAATCTTCTATTTGAAGATATGTGTACTGAAGCTTCACTGTCTATTACCCACTCTGATGACTGGTTTCCTGTTTCTGTGTTKCTTTCAACAAAGACGAAGGCATCGTCTACAACTGCATTTGACTCTGTCATATACCTTTTTAGATCCTCATTTAATATTCTACAGTTTTTCTTGATGTGACCTTTTTTGTGGTAGTGAAAATATTCAACATCTCTCTTCTAATCCCTCYTACTATGCTTCTGCTGCCTGTCATCGGACGCAACCTTCTCTTTGCCTTTTTCAACAGCAATTGCTGAGTCTTGCGCGGAAGTATATTCTTTTCCATTCCCTTTTGTACGAATTTCTTCTGCAATTGCCGCATTACAAATTTTTKAAAATTTCAAAGATTTGTCTCCTAACGAATTGGACACTATTGTCTTCATCATTTCCCAACTTTCAKGTAAAGATGTTAGCAACTGAATAGCATTCACTTCGTCACTAAAAGTAATCTTAACTGATGCCAATTTATTGATTAATTCTGTAACCTCATTTATGTGGGAATTGACAGAAGTATTCTCTTCCATTTGAATGTTAAAGAACCTCTTTACGAGATATACCTTATTACTAGCTGGGGGTTTATCGTACCTATTCTCCAGTGCTTTCATCAGATCTATTGCTGTGGTTTCGTTTGCTACGAGAGTTGTGTGCAAGCCCGTTTTAAAAGTTGCCCATTCAACCATATTTGTAATTATTTCCCCCCTAAAAATCAAAATGATAGCTAGTTAGAATTCAAAATTCAAAATGGCAGAAAAACGATTAAACGTCTAAATTTCTAAATTCGAAGCTGGGGAGCAATAAATCAATTAATCATTAAATCCTGCTCCCTTTATTCCGTTGTCGGTTTCTCAGTCTGTGGCGAAGTGGCRAGCTCYAGCATCTCTCACCACGYTTCCTCCATAAAAATGCTTTAGCTTTGCCCGTTCACTRTGAATTCTCTTCCTGAATCCATCTCTTMTACTTTAACTACTCCATGGGGAAAGACGTGTGAGACCAAAAATGGGCCTGACCATCTTGATTTGAGTTTCCCTCGRAAAATTTTGAGTCTCGAATTAAAAAGCAACACTTGTTGCCCTTCCTCAAATCTTCTAGGATTGATTTTCGCATCGTGCCAGCGCTTCGTCTTTTCCTTGTATAACTTCTCATTTTCATACGTGTCTCTACGGAATTCTTCAAGCTCTAGCAGTTGTAAGCGGCAAACATCACCAACAGCAGAATAATCCAAGTTTAATTTTTTTCATASCCCAAAAGGCCTTATGCTCTAGTTCCAATGRGAGATGGCAAGGTTTCCCAAAAATTAACTTGTAAGGAGATGTTCCGAGAGGTGTCTTGAATGTTGTACGATAAGCCCATAACGCGTCATCCAACTTTATCGCCCAATCTCTTCGATTTGTGCCAACCACATTTTCCAATATGCTATTGATCTCCCGATTGGATATATCAGCTTGCCCATTTGACTGGGGTGGTAAGCTGTGGATACTTTGTGCCTGATGTTATACTTAGCTAGGAGAGATGCTATAGCTTTGTTGATGAAGTGGGAGTCTTCGTCACTGATCACAGCTTTGGGTGTACCAAATCGCGTAAATATTTGCTTGTGGAGAAACTTTGCTACTACTTTGGCATCACTATTGGCACATGCCACTGCTTCGACCCACTTTGACACATAATCGACTGCCAATAATATGAAGATATTTCCATTGGATGGAGGGAACGGGCCCATGAAGTCCATACCCCATACATCAAAAAGCTCCACCTCTTAGATGTATGTGAGAGGCATTTTTGATCTCTTGGAAATATTTCCAACCCTTTGACATTCGTTGCAATGGTGGGCTAGCTCATATGCATCCTTGAAAATGGTGGGCCAGAAGTATCCGCTTTGGAAAACTTTTGCTGTTGTGCGCTACCCTCCAAAGTGGCCACCGTGTGGTGTCAAATGACATTTAGCCAGCACTTGTCGTGCTTCAGCCTTGGCGATGCATCTTCTGATCACTTTATCTTGTCCAATCCTATAGAGATATGGGTCATCCCACAAATAAAACTTACTCTCATACAAAAACCTTTTCGACTGTTGCTTGTTCATGCTTGCTGGCAGAATTCCACTGGCAATATAGTTGGCTAGATCTGCAAACCATGGTTCCTCATCTTCATTCCGAACTCCAATAGCCAACACTTGCTCATCGGGGAAGGTTCCTCTAATTTCAATCCTATTCTCGAGGCATTCCAGAGTAGGCAGCCTGGACAAGTGGTCAGCAACCAAATTTTCTCTCCCTTTCTTGTCCTTGATCTCTATATCGAATTCTTGCAGTAGTAAAATCCAACGAATCAGTCTTGGTTTAGCATCCTTCTTTGTCAGTAAATATTTCAGAGCCGCATGGTTCGTGTAAACAATCACCTTTGACCCGACTAGATATGATCTGAATTTTTGAAAGGCGAACACCACTACTAATAGTTCTTTCTCCATGGTGGTGTAGTTAATCTGTGCCTCGATCAAAGTTTTSCTGGCATAGTAAATCGGGTGCAGCAGCTTCCCTCTGCGTTGAGCAAGAACTGCTCCCACAGCATAGTCGYTGGCATCGCACATTAATTCGAAAGGCTGGTTCCAATCTRGAGCTGTCATTATCAGAGCATGGGTGAAARCATACTTCAATGTATCGAACGCCTGCAAACAGTCAGATGTGAAGTTAAATTCTTTATCAATCTCAAGCAAAGAACAAAGAGGTTTAGATATTTTCGAAAAGTCGTTTATGAATCTGCGATAGAAACCGACATGTTGCAAGAAACTGTAGATGCCCTTGACATTCATAGGTGGGGGCAATTTCTCTATTGCTTCAATCTTTGCTTTGTCCACTTCTATGCCCTTTTTKGAGACGCTGTGCCCTAGCACAATTCCTTCTTCCACCATGAAGTGACACTTCTCCCAATTCAGGGCTAAGTTTGTTTCTTCACATCTTTGCAACACCCTCTTCAAATTATCCAAACATTTTCAAATGATTTTCCAAAGACTGAAAATTCATCCATAAACACCTCAACTACTGATTCAACAAGGTCAGAAAAGATGGCCATCATGCATGTCTGGAACGTTGCTGGGGCATTACAAAGCCCAAATGGCGTTCGCCTAAAAGCGAACATTCCATAGGGACAAGTAAAAGTCGTTTTCTGCGATATTGAGGAGCGATTGTAATTTGATTATAGCCGCTGTAACCATCTAAAAAACAGTAATATTCGTGACCTGCCAACCTGTCCAGAATTTGGTTGATGAAGGGGAGAGGAAAGTGGTTTTTCTTTGTGGCTCTGTTCAGCTTGTGGTAATCCATACATATACGCCATCCAGACACTGTCCTCATGGGTATCAACTCACTCTTTGYGTTTTCCACTACAGTCATACCTTCTTTCTTGGACACAAACTGCACTGGACTTACCCACTCGCTCTCTGAGATCGGATATATGCTCCCTGCATCCAACCACTTGATAATTTCTTTCTTTACCACCTCCTTCATAGCCGGATTAAGTCTACGCTGGGGCTCTATAGAGTTGTTGCAACCCTCCTCTAGCACTATCTTATGCATGTAGAAACTGAGGCTTATCCCCTTGATATCCGCAATAGTCCATCCAATTGCTCTCTGATGTGTCTTGAGTACATTCAACAGCATTTGCTCCTTTTCTAAGGGTAAGTTCGCTGCTATGATGATTGGTGATTGGGGTTATGCTGAACGCACGCACTAAGCGTGGTAACAATTCTATAGATGCAAGCGCACACCTGTCAGAGTAATATAAAATGGATGGAGTATCCAAGTATCGATCCTCAAGGACTTCTAAATAATTTCCAAACTCTAACGTTTTAATGAATAGTGAACGTTGAAATGAGTSATTCTTGTAAAATGGGAAGTGATCACAAATAATGGTTTTGGATTTGGGATTTGGTCTGATAATGGTAAAACCTAACCCGAATTACATCAAGTTAGCCAACAAAGAATCAAGGATACGCTAAGGACGATATGAAGTTTACTTTARGAACCAACGACTACGCTTTTCACTTGACTTATGTCTAAGMAAGTTCAAAGTCCTAAGACATACCCTAATATGTCTATTATGAGAGATATCTTAGTTTTAGGAYGGAAATAGTCGCAACCTCGGGTTAAGGTYCTATGTCTAGGCTACTTAACCGGAACCCTTATGTCTAAGGCGCTCCTCTCCTCGATTTAACCACTCAACAATGCAAATAAGMAACCTTTTCAGTATTGACTTGTTAAGACTTACAGTGGCCTTCTCTAAATCCTAACTTTTTGGGAAAACATGTTGAGCAATGAATGAAAAGCAAAAACACTACTTCTTAGCAACCCTTTTTAGAAATAAAAGGCTAACTATCCATAATCGAGCTAGAGACGGGAATGTAGAAAGACATATTGAAGAAAATACAGSAAGTAAAATGGTTGAATGTGAATTGCATGTGTGAAAAACAAAAGTTAACTAACAGTGAGTTTTTCTCGGGATTGAGAGCTTCGCCCTTCTCTTTCAAGTAAGGGGGAGTGTCACGTGCTCTTTCCTCCAAAAACACAACTCTCTTAACTAAAAATAAAGTAAAGGCAAAGGGAAGATAAGCAAAGTGCTGGATTTTTATATATTTGAATAAGTAGAAAATAACTAAGTACAAATGGAAACAAAACAAAGCTCAATAAAGGAATGTAAAGTGCTCGGGATTTAAAAACTAAAAGCAACTAATGAAAGCAACTCAAAAGTACTTAGAAAGCAACAAAGAAACACTAAAAATGATCAAGAGAAGGAAGCYAGGCTTGATGAATTTGGTGGAGAAGCTGCTGGAATTTAGAGCTGTGCAGAATTGGTTAGGTAGGTTCTAAAACGATGGTGAATCACCCATTTCCAACTCCTTTGACTGACTAAATCGTGCTCAAACTGATAGTGGAACACTTCTTCTACACGTATGCATCGGTTGGAACCACCAAAACGCATTGGAAGACGCGTTTCATTAAGGGCAAAGTTGGAAGAAAAACAGTTTMTGCAGCCTTCCCAAGCGTCTGGCGCCTCCCATGTAGATATTTCCGTCTTTTTGCTTCYTTTGATTAATTTGCACTCCCAAATGGTYCTAAAATGTCATAAATACAATATAAGCCAACCACAAACCATCATATATGAATTTTGCATGAATTGGAACTCAAACGACCGWGAAAAAGTCYGAAACAAAGTTAAAACATAGTAAAAACAGCATCTAAAACCTTCTTTTTACGCATGTAAACAAGCRTAATCAATTGGCAATGTCTCTGATAAACCCAGGTAAGCATATTTCAGATGCTGCGGCAATGCTTTAAGCTCCAGCACTAGCGGGTCTTCAATAGATGGCTTGGGTAATCTAAGCTCCGGGTTTGTGAGGTCTAGGGATTCATAWATTTTCTTCACAAATCCTTTGTTGGGGTTCAAGCATTCTGGTTTGACATCTTTTAGCTCCTCTTCAAACGTGTCGGCCACACTTTCGGCACCAACTACTTCTAGACGTTCCAGCATGACTTCTGTTTCCAGCTCCTCCATTAACGCTTCATCCAAAACTTTAATACTGAGCACKTTTTAGATTTAGAAGGAAATTTCATGGAGTCATGCACCGAGAATTTCACTTCTTGATCTTGTACACGCATTGTGAGTTCGCCCTTGTGGACATCTACTAAAGCTCTTCCAGTTGCAAGGAATGGTCTTCCAAGAATAATAGGGACCTCCTTATCTGCATCATAATCCAAAATAATGAAGTCAGCAGGGAAAATAAATTTCTCCACTTGTACCAACACGTCTTCAATATTTCCCTCTGGATGCGTAATGGATCGATCCGCCAGCTACAATGTCACTGTTATGGGCCTTGCTTCCCCAATGCCCAACTTGTTGTAAATTGATAATGGCATAAGATTGATGCTAGCGCCCAGATCACATAAGGCAAGCACTATCTGTTGTCCCCCAATTGAAACTGGTATACTGAAACTCCCAGGATCATTCATCTTTGCATGAATTTTGCTCGTGAGTATAGTGGTACAAGCCTTAGTCGTTGCTACTATTTCATACTCTCCCAGCATTCTTTTCTTTGTGAGTATTTCTTTTAAGAACCTCACATAATTCGGCATTTGCTCTAAAGCTTCCACCAACGGTATGTYCATGTGGAGTTGCTTGAAGACATCTAAAAACTTCTTGAATTGAACATTTTGCTCTTTTGTATGCAACCGTTTACGATATGGTGGCGCTGGCCTATATTCTGTTGGAGCATTTATATGCCTGCCTGTTTTCTTTTCTCGGGCACTATATTATGTRTAGACTCTGTCTTAGGTGCTCTAACAATTACTGGATTGATTGATTGTTTGGATATGTTTTGACCGTCCTTTGGTTGTTCAGCTGTTTGTTTTGGTGGAGTGGTCACGAGTACTTCTGCTGGCTTACTGTCCTGTTCTAACTGAGTTTCTCCGTCGTCAACTCGAATATGTTCCTTGCTTAATGCTGKGGCATTCAGTTGCGCCGGAGGTAATGCTTTCCCACTTTGCAAAGTGAGGGCCTTGCATTGTTCCTTACCATCTCTTTTTGGCACTTCTGTGTCGCTGGGTAATGCTCCAATCGGTTTGCTCTTCAGATCTGTAGCTATCTGGCCTACTTTCAATTATAGGTTCCTTAATGATGCAGCTTGGCTTGGCACAGTGGCATCATTATTGGCCATGTATTGCTTCATCAGCTTTTCCAATGATGCAAATGATCCTTCGGATTGCCTCTGTGCTACCACCTGTCCTTGATTTGCAAAACCACAAGGACAACTTACCTTCTGCTGAAATGTTGGAGCATTGGATGTTCCCACATTGTGTCCTCCTTGATTGYCGTTCCAACTAAAATTAGGGTGATTCCTCCAGCCAGGATTGTACGTGTTTGAATACGGATTGTTTCTATTATCCTGCGSGTTCTCCAGATAATAAACTGACTCTGGATTTCCAGGGCAGTTGTTGTAATGGTGGTCTCCTTCGCAGAAAGAGCAAGAAATTCCTTGAATTTGATTAACATTAGCCATATCGGTTCATGTTCCAGCTGGACTTTGCTGCGTCATACTCCTCGTTACCAAGTCCGTCAGATTCTCAATCTTTCAATTCAATGCAGTATATGATTCAGACTCAACCAGCCCCTWACTCGATTTTCCTTGAACAGCTTTGGGATYAGACCATGAGTGATTGTTTTCATCATATTCTTTCCAAAATATTAAATGCTTCAGCATAGAGTTTTGCTACCAAAGTCCCATTTGCAGATGCATCAATCACTAGGCGTGTGGCATCATCTAGCCTYTGTAATATGTCTCTATCTATATGCATCTTGGGATCCCATGGTGAGGGCACCTCTACAATAATCGTTTGAACCGCTCCCAGGATTCACTAACTTATTCCCCAGCAAATTGCTGAAAATTGTTGATCTCATTACGATACTTAGCATTTTTGCTGGGTGGGAAGTACTTCATCARAAACTTCYCAGCCAAGTCATCCCAACTTGTAATAGATTCTGAAGGAAGGGACTCCAACCACGTTCTGGCTTCATCTCTAAGTGAATACAAAAATAGCTTAACCCTCAGCACTTCTTTGCTCAATCCTTCATCCTTTAATGAATTGCAAACTCCCATAAAGAATTTCAGATACTGATGCGAGTCCTCCGTAGCATGTCAATGAAATTGACCCACTGTCTGAAGCATCTGAAACATCACTGGTTTCAGCTCAAATTTGGAAGCTTCAATTTATTGCTCGGTGATAACTGGGTTGAAGTTGTAAAATGTTGGAGCTGCATATCCTCCTGTCRATGTCGTCTGCTAAGAGTACAGCGTTGAGAGAGGGCACTGCTACATCAGGATGAGYAGCGATAGGAACCCCGTCTACTATTTCCTCTATTCCCACATTTGGTCTTAAAGGCACATTAGACGGAACCGCCTTATTTACTTTGTCCATATTGGCTGCCGCTTGTTGTCGCCTCTAYTCTCGTAGATTTCTGTGCAGGGTGCGCTCTATTTCGTTATCAATCATATTTTCTAATCCTTCTTAATCGTTCATGCACCTCGCAAAAACACATAGCAAAATACAAATGTGAAAATAAGAAAAATCACTTCARCACCGTATCTACAAATATCAATGTTAAAATAAAATCTCAAAAATCCCCAGCAACRATGCCAAAAACTTGTCGCGTCCACACAACTATGTCGATAATGCGTGCAAGTATACACGAATAGTCAATTGTAATACGTAACGAGATCGTATCCACAAGGATTTTTGGTTTATATTTTAATGATAAAAGCAGATACAACCAATTAAAAAGTATACAGAGTTGAGTATGAATATTATCTAGAAGAATTAAAACAAATGAATAACACGACGACACAACAGTTTTAAGGCTATCGACGCAAGGAAATAGCAACACACGAAGGGATAATGGGGTATTAAAAKATATGAAGGTGGCGGGGGAGATTCAGCATACTTTAACACGTTATCAACCTATACTCTAGCATAGCTACCATTTATTGGTGCCCAGTTCGACTCGGTTCCCTTCCGAGACACCTCAAACATGAGTAAATACAACTTTCATTGCTAAATACCCAAGCAATAAATCCAAACWATAGGCATGATTAGGGGACCCCATTCCTGAGTATCCCTATAGCTATAGAAAAGCGCTAATCACAATCAAAAGAAATCAGCACCCACAAGCCCGTCCGAGTCAATATCGGAGCTAGCATACAGGAAATAGTGGCCAACAGTAACGCGAAGAGTTGAGAAATAAATTCAGATTTGCTTAAAAATAAATGTAGCATGCTAGCGATTCGGTCTCAAGTCAGTTACAGCGTGTGAACCTCCCCCGAACTGGGGTTCAGCTCATAATGGGTGAAGAAAACAAAATCGATGAAGAAGAGCAGTCAGCACAAAGCATCAGACGACCTTCCCCTTTATGGCATCAGGTCTCCTACCGAAAATGGGTATATTCCCTCCCTTGGTCTTTTCAGCTCTCAAATTTTGTCTCCCTTGGGATCTGCCTGTCCGTTGGCTAGGGCAACCTTTCCTTTAACTATCGGGTCCCATTTTTAGGGCACCCTACTGGTGATTGTGAGGACATAAGTGAATCACGTGTTTTTGAATTAACTGTACGGACACCCATGCCCTGATATCACTATGCTATAGCTTTTATATGCTCCGACTTGACAATGCTTTGGCTTTTCCTCTCTGGTTCAGCACTTYTTTCTCTTCTCGGCTCCTCCTTAAGAACCTGTGCAGAAGAACMACAAATACGGGAGTTTATGCTGTTTTTGGCCAAAGTTCTTAAGACTAAGTATTTTTAGCTATGAGTTTGTAATTAAACACTATTTGTGCTAATTATGACCTAAAACCGACACACTTTGACATTCTAATGCCCAAGTTCACCRAAATAAACACCATAATAACTGTCTTTTGGAGAGATCGGTAACTAGAAAAGACCATTTTCCACTTTCATTTATTAACCACATGCTTAAACTTCTTGCAGGGAAGGAGTGCTATTGCCTTTTAGACGGTTATTCCAGTTAGAATAAGATCACGATAGCGCTAGAAGACAAGGAGAAAACTACTTTTGAGAGCGGAGTGATGGGTGAAAACTATTATCTTAGTTCCCATCAAGTAGGGCCAAAATTTGTCAAACACAAAAACAACTAGAAGTTATTTTTCTGTTGTATAATAATTAAGCTACATTTAATTTTATATMTTACTAGCATAATAAACATGATGTTACACCTTACCTCATCATTGATCCAACATAACATGTACCACATATTCGCTGGCGTCACACATTAGTTCAATYGGAAGGTCCCAATAAGGCTCAACTATCAATGGTCTTGTACTAACTGCATTCTTAAGTTTTTTCAAAAGCTTTTAAACATTCTTCATAAAAGACGAARGGCTGATCAAWTTCCAAAAATCTCCATAGGGGTTTAGAAATATCCGCAAAATCTTTCTTAAAATGGTGGTAAAATCTCGCGTGTCTTAAAAAACTTCTTACTATTTTAACATGTGTGGATGGGGTAGTTTAGCAATTAAATCAGTTTCTTCTTTGTCACCTTTGTTGCATCCACATAACTATGTCGACGATGCGTACAAGTATACACGAATAGTCAATTGTAGTACGTAATGAGATCGTAGCCACAGGGATTTTTGGTTTACATATTAATGATAAAAGCAGATACCAACAATGAAAAAAAAAATACAGAGTTGAGTATGAGTATTATCTAGAAGAATTAACCAAAGGAATAACAGGACGACAGAATGTTACAAGAGACAACAGTTTCAAAGTTATTGACTCAAGAAAATAGCAGCACAATACGCGATAATGGGGGATTAAAAGATATAAAGGTGGCGGGGGAGATTCAACATACTTTAACACGCTTTCAAAGCTATTAGTGYCAAGTTCGACTCAGTTCCCTTCTGAGACACTCCAAACATGAATAAATACAACTTCCATTACTAAATACCCAAGCAATAAATCCAAACTATAGGCATGATTAGGGGACCCCATTCTTGAGTATCCCTATAGCTATAGAAAAGCGCTAATCACAAGCAAAACAAATCAGCATCCACAAGCCCTTCTGGATCAATATCGGAGCTAGCATACACGAAACAGCGGCCAACAGTAACGCGAAGATTTCATAAATAAATTCAGATTTGCTTAAAAATAAATGTAGCATGTTAGAGATTGGGTCTCAAGTCAGTTACAGCATGTGAACCTCCCACGAAATGGGRTTTAGCTCATAATGGGTGAAGAAAACAAAATGGAAGAAGAAGAAATACAATCCATAACASMAAAATAGCTAAATGACAGACAAGAAGAGTAGTCAGCGCGTTCTAGTAGACGCGCTTCCCCTTTCTGGCGACAGCTCTCCTCCCGAAAATGGGTATATTCCCTTCCTTGGTCTTTTTAGCTCCCCAATTTTGTCTCCCTTGGGATCTGCGTACCTGTCGGCTAGGGCAACCTTCCCTTTAAATATCGGGTCCTATTTTTAGGGCACCCGACTGGGGATTGTACGGACATAAGTGAATCACTTGTTTTTGAATTAACTGTACGGACACCCATGCCCTGATATCACTATGCTATAGCTTTTATATGCTTCGACTTGACAATGCTTTGGCTTTTCCTCTCTGGTTCCACATTTCTTTCTCTTCTCGGCTCCTCCTTCAAAACTTGTGCAAAAGAACCACAAATACGAGAGTTTATGCTGTTTTTTGGCCAAAGTTCTCAAGACTAAGTATGTTTAGCTATGAGTTTGTAATTAAGCACTATTTGTGCTAATTATGACCTAAAACCAACACATTTTGACATTCTAATGCCCAACTTTACCGAAATAAACACCAGAATAACGCTCTTTTAGAGACTTATCAACCTTCCATACCCTTGCCTAAATTTTTTGACTTAAAACAATTCATTCTTTTTCTATGAAATGACGTTTTTCCAAATTTAAGAAAAAATTGGTCTCGTCGCATCTTTTTAAAATATTTATCAAAATTTTCAAAATATTTTTCAAAGGACTCGCTGAAAACAGAAAAAACGTCCATACAAATTTTTAAAATTTGTTCCACCATATCTGAAAATATTGCCACCATGAATATTTGAAATGTGGTGGTAGCATTGCATAGTCCAAATGGCATTATCTGGAAGATGAACATCCCACAATGGAATGTCCACCTAATTTTCTCTGGATCTCGAGAGCTACAGTCATTTKGTTGTAACCAAAATAACTGTCCAAGAAACAATAGCATTCCTTTCCAACAAGACGATCAAGCACTTAGTAAATAAAAGGTAGTGSAAATGGTATTCTAGTTACGTCTCATGGGTATCAATTCATTTTCATCATTGGTGACCACCGTCATACCATCTTCTTTTAGATATGCATCGAAAGGGGATGACCCAGCTACTATGGGAGATGGGATAAATCACCCGTGTGTCTAAACACTTGATTATCTCCTTTTTAACCACCTCCTTCATCTTTGGGTTTAGCCTCCTATGATTCTCTATGGAATTTGTGGCTTCTTCTTCCAATATGATTTCGAACATGCARAACGTAGGACTAATTTCTCATGTGTCTGCTACGGTTCATCCAATAGCCCTTTTATATTTGGATAATACCTGAAAAAACAAAGTTTGTAAATGTMAAACAAATATAAATTTATTCAATAAAGTTGTTGTTGATGTTTATTTTAGAATTGCATTAACTCAAATCCAATAAACTAACATCCGAGGTATGTCATGTAATTGGAATAGTATAAAACTGATATACAATAAATATTTAATATAGAGTGTATATATTTGATATACAATATATAATTGATATACAGTATATATTCGATATACAGGTGGATAATGTTCCAGTAATAACCTAAAGGGTCTATAGTATATGGGTAAGGTTGAGTACCTTATCCTGGTCTATAGTATATGGGTAAGTTTTGGTACCTTATCATGGTAACACTATGGATACGACCCACTTTGTAATAGTTACAAACGACTTAATCCAAATTGTTCATGTAGACCAGACCGCAAAATAATTAATCTTTAGTTATAACACCGTTAACTAATAAATTATAATTTCATAGGAAGACTAGGTAACACAATCTCGATCCTGAGTGAGTTACGAACTCCTACATATAAGGGATCGTCCTTTGATTTGTATGAGTGAGAGTGTCYCAAGTCACTGACTCAATATTCCTTCCATTTTGGGGAGAACTACCCAAGATATAATTCACTTCTTCCCGGCTTTAGGGTAAGTAAGTGAGTGTTCTCTTAAGTGCTGACTCCAAGACTTTAACAAGGAGCCCTATCCTTATACTTGTCCGAGAGAGACTTCTGTTTAATGGTTGGACCATATACATGTCGCTTATTAGAGGATCGRTGATACTTAATTTGAAAGAGGGGAGTTAGGGGTAAAATGGTAATTTGACCCATCTGTAGTTACAAACATTCGTGAAGGATTGACTTACAGTTAATGGTCAAAATTCGTAGACACAAAATATTCTACAGTGAGAAGAGTTCGTGTAAYGCCCTGCATTACTCAGGTTAGGTTACCCTCGAGTCTCAGGGCCTCTTTTTCTTAAAAATCATTTTWATTTAATTTAATTGTTTCATTTCATTTTATTTCGAGCTGATGCGGTATTTGTTGTGAGTTATTGGCGTGTATGTACGTATTTAATTATTGTTTAACAACGAGTTTCTTTCTTTGGAAATTATCCTGGGTCGTTGGGCCGACTACTTATTTCTATTATTGGTGATAATTAATCTTAGGGAGGTTGGGAATAGAATTCTAATTTTTGGTTMATGGGCCTTGCCTTGTTTTAACAAAAGTAATTGGGAAAGTGGGCCTTCTTTATTTTAAAACAAAAGAGAAGTGGAGGGAAAACCCTAGCCCAAGTGAGCCTTCTTATGTTTAGAACAAAAGARAAGTGAAGGGAAAACCCTAGACCCCYAAACCCATCTCCTTCGTGAAACACCTACCCCCCTGTTTTCCTTCTTTTCGTTTCCTCCTTCTACCGTCAACCCGTTCCTCCTCGACTCGTGCTCAACGGTCGGCAACC
>NW_019104808.1:118958-129130 GCF_001995035.1 Momordica charantia | reverse complement strand
GGCGTGAACATGCAAAGTGGCGAAGAGTCACTCGCCACCAAAAGTACAATGAAAAGTAAATAACATGCAAAAGTAAATACATGACATAAAAGTAGAAGGAAAGAGGCTATCATGGGCATGCGGCCATGGGTGACATGCACTGGACGAGCATGACCTTGACATCCTCCCCCACTTAAATGGTGACGTCCCTGTCAACCACCGTTGCTCGAACTCTACGATCTGGGTTGATGCTGATTTCAGATCTTCTGCGAGCTCCCAATTGATCTCTTCATCTAGAAGCCCTGTCCATTTGACTAAGAATTCTTGTACGTCCCTTTTCGGTCGTCCGACTTGACGAGTGCTTTCAGCTAAGATTTCTTCAACTTCTTTTTCCATCTTTTTGTTCAAGGTAACCGCTGGTCGGATCACTTCGTTTTGTGCAGGATCAATGGTGTCCGGGTTATCAGATTTCAAGTTGCTCACATGAATCACTAGGTGGATTTTCATCCATGAGGGTAATTGGACCCTGTATGACGTCTTCCCGACCTTCTGAATGATGTTGACTGGCCATTCATATTTCCACACAAGGCGTTGATCTTTGTTACCCTAGAATCAGAGTTGTTCCGGGCGTAATTTAATGAGCACTTGATCTCCTGCTTGAAATTTCAACGATCTGCTCTTCTTGTCGGCCCACTTCTTCATGTGCTTAGACGCCTTCTCAAGGTATACTCGGGCAACATCCGTGGATCGTCACCATTCTTTGGTGAAGTTGTAAGCTTGAGGGCTCTTTCCTGCATAAGGGTGGTCGATGATGTGAGGTAACACAGGTAAGCGCCCGCATACTATTTCAAAAGGAGCCTTCTCTCTGGTTGTGCTCTTCTGGCAGTTGAAACAAAATTGGGCTACATCAAGCATCTGTATCCAGTTTTTCTGTCGAGCATCAATGAAATGGCGGAGGTATTCTTCCAACATACTATTGAAGCGTTCTGTCTGACCGTTGGTATGAGGATGGTAGCTTGAGGATATGTTCAGGTTGGAGCCAAGTAGCCGAAAGAGTTCCGTTCAGAAGGTTCTAGTGAATCTTCCATCTCTATCACTCACGATGCTTTTGGGGACACCCCATAGTTTCACTATGTTCTTGAAGAATAGTTGTGCTGTCATCTCTGCGGAACACATCTTCGGAGTTGGGACAAAGGTTGTGTATTTGGAGAATCTGTCAACAATAACAAGGATAGCTTCAGATTCTCCAACCTTGGGCAGATGGGTGATGAAGTCTAGGGATACGCTCTCCAAAGGCCTTGATGGCACTGGGAGGGGCTCCAGTAATCCCGCAATTTTAGTTATGTCGACTTTGTCTTGTTGGCAGATGAGACATGTCTCGGTGTATTGCATAACGTCGTCTCGCAGGTTCAGCCAGTAGTACCCTTTCTTCAGTAGGGCATATGTTCTCTGCCACCCAGCGTGGCCAGCCCACATGGTGTCATGACATTATCCCATCAGGAGTTTCCTCAGATTTCCTGCTTGCAGAACATAGAGACGACTGCCCTTGGTAAAAAGGAGGTCGTCTTCGACCCAAAACTGGCGGGTGTTCCCGTCTTTTACTAGCTGAATGAGTGTTTGCACCGTTGGATCGTCTTTCAGGTGTGCCTTAATGGCTTCACGAGCAGACCCCGTCAACTTGCTTGCTTTCAGATGAGCTAACATGCACAGGGCCGCATGTTCGCTATTTCGACTAAAGGCGTCTACTGCTTGGTTTGATCGACCAGGCCAATGTTTGAATTGGAAGTCGAATTCGGCGAGTACTCTTGCCATCGGGCTTGTTTCGAGGAGAAGTTCAGCTGAATGAAGAAATGGCATATCGAGCTGTTGTCGGTTTTGACAACGAACTTTGAGCCTAAGAGATATTGTCTCCAGGCCCTTAGGCAGTGGACTACTGCCAACATCTCTTTTTCAGAGGCCACATACCTCTTTTCCGTGATGTTCAACTTTCAGCTTTCGTACGCCACTGGGTGTCCATCTTGCAAGAGAACACCGCTTAGGATGAAGTCTGAGGCATCAGTTTCTACCTTGAACGGCTTAGTGACATCTGCGATACCAAGCACTGGTCCTTCCATCATGGCTTTCTTGAGTTGATCGAAAGCCGCTTGACACTCCGGAGTCCAAGTCCAAGTATTATTCTTCTTCAAGAGTTGAGTTAATGGTCCCGCCTTCTTCGAAAATGCTTTGACAAATCTTCGATAATAGTTTGCTAGCCCGAGAAAAGACAACAGTTCGGTGATGGAACTCGGAACTTTCCAATCTTGGATAGCCTTGACCTTTCTCTCTTCCATGCCAATTCGACCACACTCGATCACATGGCCCAGGAAGTTGATCCGTTTTTATGCGAACGCATATTTCTCTCTCTTCACATATAATTCATTATGTCTTAACTTCTCAAAGACTAGCTGCAAGTGGGTCTAATGTTCCGCCATGGAAGAACTGTAGACTACCATGTCGTCGAGGTAGACTACCACAAATTTGTCGAGATACTCGTGGAACACGTGATTCATCAAGGTGCAAAACGTCGCTGAGGCGTTGGTAAGGCCAAAGGGCATAACAAGGAATTCGAAGGTCCCATATCTCGTGACACAGGTCGTCTTGGGCTCGTCTTCCGCTGCAACGAGCACTTGGTAACCTTAAGTCCGCTTGGAAAAGTACTTGGCCCTGTGGAGGCGATCAAATAGATCGGTGATGATGGGCAGTGGGTACTTATTACATACCGTGAGCTTATTCAAGGCCCGATAGTCGATACAAAGGTGGAGACTGCCATCCTTCTTCTTTTGGATGAGGACTGGGGCTCCATAGAGAGCTTTTGCTAGACGGATGAATCCTGCATTCAACAATTCATCCAAATGCTTCCTGAGCTCGGCTAATTCAGGAGGGGCCATGCGGTAAGTATTCTTAGCGGGCGGTTTCGCCCTAGGACCAGCTCGATTTCGTGGTCGATTCCCCTACGCGGTGGTAGGGACTTGGGCAGACTGTCGGGCATAAAGTCTGCATAGTCAGCTAGGACTTGTTGGATTTCACTGGGAATTACTTCTTTACTACTCTCTTCTTCGATCACTAGGATGGCCATAAATGTTGGTTCGTCATGAGCAAGACCCCTTTTTAGCTACAGAGCCGATATCATCTTAACCCCACTTGGTTGTTTTATACTCGTCGGAACAACGGTAGGATCGGATCCAGTAACAACTAGACACTTCGTTAGGGGCATGGGGATGACTTTGTGCTCTAGAAGGAATTTCATTCCGAGCACGACGTCGAAGTCATCCATTCTAACAATTACAAAGTCCACTTTGCCGCTCCATGACCAGATCTTCAATTGGACCCTTTTTGCTATCCCTACGATGGGGAAAGTCGTGGAGTTAACTGCTTTCATCTTTCCTGGATCTTTATCCCATTGTAAATTCAGACGGCGAGCCTCGGTTTCAGTCATGAAGTTGTGTGTGGCTCCACAATCGACCATAGTACTCTTGGCAGTCTTATCGTGAACCAACATGTCAACATACATGAGCCCTCTCTCTAGTAGTTCTTTTGCTTCTCCCACCTTCTTCTGGAGAGCCGATAGGAATTTCAGTGCCCCCATGCGGAGGTTATCAGTGGGCTCTTCGGTCGATACATCTATCTCAGCGGTTTCTGTCTCGACCTTAGGGCCATTGGCTATGGTAGCTTGGAGTGCCTTCAGGGCGGCTTGGTGTGGGCAGTCGCTTACGCGATTAGCCCCTTTACACAGAAAGCAAACAAGGGGTCCTCGATTGAAGTTGTTCTGTTGGTTTGGCCCACGCTAGTTGGTTCCACCCCTCTGATAGGGTCTGCAATTTGTTCCTCCATTCTTGTCTCCTCCCCCACTTTTGGGTGAGCTTGTTCTGGTGGTTTTGTTCCCACTACTCGATGAGGGTTGGTTCCTTCTGTAATCCTGAGACTGTTCGTTACCAAGATCAAACAAGCGTTCAGCCGCAACGTAAGCAGAGCCGAGGTCTTGAACCCCTTGGTCGTACAACTTAGACTTGGCCCATGGTTTCAAGCCTTCCACGAAGTAGAAGACTTTGTCTTTCTCTGATATGTCTCGTATGTCCAACATCAGTCCAGCAAACTGTTTTACGTAGTCTCTGATATACTTAGTGTGTCGCAACTCTCGCAGTTTACGTCTCGCTAGAATCTCAACATTTTCCGGAAAAAACTTCGCCCGGAGTTCTTTCTTCAACTCTTCCCATGTGTTTATAGTGCATCGTCCCTCTTGGATGTCCATATACTTGGACCTCCACCACAGCTTTGCATCTTTAGCTAGATGCATGGTTGCCAAAGTGATCTTGGCTTCTTCTGTTGTGGTACTTGTAGCTCGAAAGTACTGTTCGACGTCTAAGATGAAGTTCTCGAAGGCCTTGGCATCGCGGGCTCCACCGAAGGGCTTAGGCTCCGAAATCTTCACCTTGTTAAACTGGACATTGCCCCCTGTTGGGCCTTGGTTTACCACCGCTCTCATGGTGAGGTTCACCTTCGTGTTTATCTCGGCAACTTCTGCCCGCACGACTTCTATAGCAGCTCGAAAGTCCTCGGAAAGATCACTGACGATCTGCATGATCACCTTCTAGGAGGTGTTTAACTCTTTGACAAGCTCCTGTACATGAGCAACAGAGCTCGTCGAGCTGTCCCCTCGCTCGGAACTAGCTGTTTTCCCGGCTTTACTTTCTAGGATCTCAACCCTAACCAACAACTCTTTCACTGGCAATGCATCAATTCGAGCATTTGCCGCATCGATTCCATCGGCCTTACTAGCCAACTCTTCTAGTCGATTTTCTAGGAACCGAACATGATCAGGGACTTCTCCCAGGAACAACAACTGTTCCTCAATTTCCACGAGTCGTTCGACATGTGTCTTGTTCAACTATTTCACTGCCGATATGATTACTGATCTCGATCCGAGGAGCCAACTAGACTCTGATACCAACTGTCACAATCGCACTTTTCAAAGTACTCACAAAGCGATTGTGCGACACTTGCTCTTGCCCACGAGCAAGTCAGCCAATGAGAATCGGATAGCCGGCGGCACCACGTCTATATATCGCAACCTCCACCCCCGTTCTCGAGAAAACAGTTTTGGAAAACGGGGTTAGAGAAAAAAGGTTTGGAAAACGTTTGAAGACATTTTGGAAAGCTTGTTATATGCTTGAGTGCAAGAGAATAGATTAGCGGCAAGACAAGAATACAACTCGATGTAGGGAGGAGACTAGGTGTACCCCCCTAAGGTAGATTATAAAGCATTTTGCCTTTGGCAGGCGTGAACATGCAAAGTGGCGAAGAGTCACTCGCCACCAAAAGTACAATGAAAAGTAAATAACATGCAAAAGTAAATACATGACATAAAAGTNTCACTCGCCACCAAAAGTACAATGAAAAGTAAATAACATGCAAAAGTAAATACATGACATAAAAGTAGGAGGGAAGAGGCTATCATGGGCATGCGGCCATGGGCGACATGCACTGGACGAGCATGACCATGACACTAGGGGGTAGTATGCTGGCGGCAAGGCACTGGCGGGCGTAGGGCGCGCATGGGCTCTGGTGGCGGTAGGGCGCGTAGAGATGTGTATAAGAGACAGTTTCAGGCCTTCCACGAAGTAGAAGACTTTGTCTTTCTCTGACATGTCTCGTATGTCCAACATAAGTCTAGCAAACTGTTTTACATAGTCTCTGATATACCCAGTGTGTCGCAACTCTTGCAGTTTACGTCTCGCTAGAATCTCAACATTTTCCGAAAAAAACTACGCCCTGAGGGCCTTCTTCAACTCGTCCCATGTGTTTATAGTGCATCGTCCCTCTTGGATGTCCATATACTTGACCTCCACCAAAACTTTGCATCTTCAACTAGATGCATGGTTGCCAAACTGATCTTGGCTTCTTCTGTCGTGGTACTTGTAGCTCCAAAGTACTGTTCGACGTGAAAGATGAAGCTCTCGAGGGCCTTGGCATCGGGAGCCCTACCGAAAGGCTTAGGCTCCGGAATCTTCACCTTGTTAAACTGGACATTGCCCCCTGCTGGGCCTTGGTTTCCCATCGCTCTCATGGTGAAGTTCACCTTTGTGTTTATCTCGGTAATTTCTGCCCGCACGACTTCTATAGCAGCTCGAAAGTCGTCAGAAATATCATTGACCATCTGCATGATCACCTTTCGGGAGCTGTCTAACTCTTCGACACGCTCCTCTACATGAGCAACAGAGCTCGTCGAGCTGTCCCCTCACTCGAAACTAGCCGTTTTCCCGGCTTTACTTTCTATGGTCTCAACCATAACCAACAACTCTTTCACTGGCAATGCATCAATTCGAGCATTTGCCGCATCGATTCCATTGGCCTTACTAGCCAACTCTTCTAGCCGATTTTCTAGGAACTGAACATGATCACGGACTTCTCTCAGGAACAATAGTTTTTACTCAATTTCCACGAGTCGTTCGGCATGTGTCTTGTTCAACTGTTTCACTGCCGACATGATTACTGATCTCGATCCGAGGAGCCAACTAGGCTCTGATACCAACTATCACAATCGCACTTTTCAAAGGACTCACAAAGCGATTGTGCGGCATTTGCTCTTGCTCACGAGCAAGTCAGCCAACGAAAATCGGATAGCCAGCGGTACCACAGCTATATATCGCAACCTCTACCCCTGTTCTCGAGAAAACGGTTTTGGAAAACGGGGTTAGAGAAAGAAGGTTTGGAAATCATTTGAAGACATTTTGGAAAGCTTGTTGTATGCTTGAATGCAAGAGAATAGATTAGCGGCAAGACAAGATACAACTCAAGGTAGGGAGAAGACTAGGTGTACCCCCCTAAGGTAGATTATAAAGCATTTTGCCTTTGACAGGCGTGAACATGCAAAGTGGCGATGAGTCACTCGCCACCAAAAGTACAATGAAAAGTAAATAACATGCAAAAGTAAATACATGACATAAAAGTAGGAGGGAAGAGGCTCGCATGGGCATGCGACAATGGGCGACATGCACTGGACGAGCATGACCATGACACCCAGTGCCCAAGCGCACACTCGTCAATGAGGACTTGAATAAATTTAAATTTCATCTTACGCAAGTTTTAGACATTTAGGAATTTATCATTTTTAATTTTCTTTTTAATTTTGTTATTTTCCTTAAAAGGTCAAAATCCTTAGCCTATAAATAGGCATGTACCCCTCTCTTGTTAAGGACCTTAGAATTTTCAAATAGTGAATCAATAAAGTTTAGAGTTTCTGTCGTTGCGTTGTGCAAACCCCTTCTCAAATTTCGAATTTTTTTGTGTGGTTGAACTTAGGCTTTCATATTTGAACCCGTCGAAGCATGCTTGTTTGATTGGTCATCAAACTGGTAGAGTGTTTCCGGCCTCGAGCATAGTGAGTAATCTGTCTGCTCAAGGTAACGACTGCAAAGGTAATCCCTCTAACCCTTAGCCTTTCAGGTTGAACCAACTTTACGTTTGGATTCAAGTGACTTGTGGCTCGAGTAGCTCAATACGCTTGGGTTATCGCGTATCAGATTATGGATGTTTAACATAATAAAATCAAGTTTTGAGAATTTGAAGTTTGAATTATTAGTTTTTCTTAACTTTGGGGGGTCTTATACGTACTTTTCCTTTAGTTTGTGTAATTTGGATTGAAGTTAATGAGTTATATGGACATGAGAGAGTTGGGTTTGTAAGTGAATTGGTGATAGAGTTTGTGTGCATGTTTTTAAGAGTTAGTGAGAGTAAGTTTTGAGAATTTGAAAGTTGGTTTAATCAGTTTTTGTTAACTTTTTAATGCTTACTTTGAGTTCATGCATATGAAGCGAGAATAACATTTTTAGTTCATGGCATGTGGAAATCTTGAATGTTTAGTTTGATATGTGGAATGAGTTAGATTGGAAGTTTGTTTGAATGGAAGTGGTGAGTTAACTTGTGGAAGTGTGTTGTTAACATAAGTTTATTTGTTATTTGTTTTTTCAGGTTGGTTCGATTCTATATCGTAAGCTTCTGAAAAGTTGATAATATCTCGCGTGAAGAATTTGATGATATGGGAAATTTTCATATGCTTAGGTTTTTTATTTTGGGATTTCTTAAAATAGGTTGTTCAATTTTAGTTTGTATGGACTTGTTGTACATTTTGTATAACCAATTTTTGTTTAATATTATAAATTTTTATATGAAATTTGAAATTTATGGCATGTAGGTTTTTATTATAATATATTGTTGAAAAGGGGAAAAAAAAAGCATCGGCGACGATTCGGTGACCAAATCAGTTTTCGTCGCCGAAGGTACCCTCAGCGACCAAATTCATGTCGTCACCGAAGAAATTTATTTCGTCTCCGAAGGTGGCCTTTGGCGACAAAAAACATAAGTCATCGCCGAAACCCTCTCGCGACCGGGCAACGACGACGATTCTGGCGACGACTTATTTTCGTCGCCAAACATTTTTGGGGACGAATTTTGACCTTTTAGCGATGAAATTTGTCGTCGCTGAAACCCTGAATTCTTGTAGTAATATATACTGTGTATATTTGATATACACTTTGTTTGGGGGTAAAATATACCCAGGACACGTGGCGGACTATTATTGGTGTTTGAAGAAACTGAATAAGAGGGATTGCGTAGGTCCATCTCGGCCCTGCCGAGGAGACTGGGTTCGCCCGTTATAAAGGGCTAAGTATGGGCGTCAAGGTTCAACCTGGCTTGGGTTCGACCTGCTTGGACCCCGACAGGCTCGACATGAAAAAAGACATATAACCGCCGGTCGTGTGTACTGTCGGATCCATCACCTATAAATAGAGGGCTTCATTTCACGCTCAGATATCGAATCTCACCTCGAACTAAATACGGAATCCGATCTATACTGACTTGAGCGTCGGAGTATTTACCCTTTTGTGCAGGTCCACCCTAGGGCTCAGGTCGGAATCGAAGACTGGGTTCGAGCTTTATTCGTGAAGAACCGTTGTGCAAACCCTTGCATAAACACACTTGATATACAAGTGGATAATGTCCCGATAATAATCTAAAGGATATATAGTATATGGATAAAGTTGGGTACCTTGTCCTGACAACAATATATGGATACGGCCCACTTTGTAAATGTTACAGACGACCCAATTGAGGTCGTTCGTATAGAGACATGCGAGTGGGGGTATCCTATACAATGAGTTTGTAGAAGGCCGGACCACGAAATAACCGATCTTTAGATGTAACGTCGTTGACTAATAGATTGATATTTCATAGGACGACCATCAAGTGATTTTTTCTTTAAACTTGGTTGTAAATAATTAACCTTCTTTTGTAGCTTTTGATTGCGGAACCTCCCAGAGAGGGGTGGGAGCCTGAATTGGAGATTTTCAAAATACTCCCATCGCGGGGTCCAGATGATGTCACAGCGAGCATCTTCTCCTTCGTTGGCTGAAACTTCAACCATTCATGAGTGTTGGAGGCGAATCCTAGCCTGCCACGTGTCATGATTGAAAAGGTGGATTGGATGAACGCGCAGACGAAACATGGAAATTGACTCCGAAGTACTCAGGTCGGAGGATCGGGTAGGTGACTGATGGTTTTGCTGAACGCACGCACTATGCGTGGTAACAATTCTATAGATGCAAGAGCACACCTGTCAGAGTAATATAAAATGGATGGAGTATCCAAGTATCCATCCTCAAGGACTTCTAAATAATTTCCAAACTCTAAAGTTTCAATGAATAGTGAACGTTGAAATGAGTGATTTTTGTAAAATGGGAAGTGGTCACAAATAATGGTTTTGGATTTGGGATTTGGTCTTATAATGGTAAAACCTAGCCCGAATTACTTCAAGTTAGCCAACAAAGAATCAAGGATATGCTAAGGACAATATGCATTTTACTTTAGGAACCAACGACTACGCTTTTCACTTGACTTATGTCTAAGCAAGTTCAAAGTCCTRAGACATTCCCTAATATGTCTATTATRAGAGATATCTTAGTTTTAGGATGGAAATAGTCGCAACCTCGGGTTAAGGTCCTATGTCTAGGCTACWTAASCGGAACCCTTAYGTCTAWGGCGCTCCTCTCCTCGGTTYAACCACTCAACAATGCAAATAAGCAACCTTTTCAGTATTGACTTGTTAAGACTTACAGTGGCCTTCTCTAAATCCTAACTTTTTGGGAAAACATGTTGAG